>JACEEZ010011235.1:142500-195000 GCA_016584305.1 Chionoecetes opilio
AATTCATATATAAAGTAAAATAAAAATAAGAAAAAAAATAAGGGTAAAATAAGGTAAAATTCTTAATACAAATTAGATTCAGGGTTAATAAACAAGTTATAACATGGTGTAGGTTCCTTAGCTAGAAATTGAAATGCAAAAACTAGCATGAGACAGGAACAGGAACTACCTCGTGTAGGTCTCACGGCCTCTTGTAGCTTCCTTATTTTCTTATGTTCTTCTTATGTTCTTATAAGCTTCAATATAAATCAGTTCACAAAACATATCTCATAATACTCTCATGCTGAACTGAACGTTTCGTATGGCAGCTACTTCGCTCAGACGGCGCCGCTCCTCGCCAACGACTACAGTCTCTACTGCGTGTCTGCCTGGAATGACCTGGCGCGGGCTGATGGTGGCGGAGACCCGAGGCTCGTGATGCGCTCCGAGACCATGGCAGGACTGGGCTGGCTGCTCGCTAAGAGGGTGTACAGGGACGTGATTACTAAATGGCCAGCTCGTGACAAGGTAAACCAAGGGGGGCGGGTTGCATAATGCCGTTTTCTGGAATAGTGGGTGTGGGGGATGTTTCTAGCCAATCACCATTGTCCAAGCTCGTGACGTCACATGGGGGTGGAGTTTAAGTGATCGCTGGGTTATAACCTGTGTTGGCTCTTGGCTCTTGGGTTGGCGCTTGTAATGGTGACATCCTCGCCTATAAGGGACGTATGAGGTACTGTAAGGAACATTCACTCTTTACAAAGGTGGCTTCAAGGGATTATATGATACTTACTTTATGAATGACCGTTATAACCGACTTTTTATCATATTGATCATAATTCTTCTCCCTAACTTAACCCGTTGAGACACAAAACGTAATTTCAATTGCAATTTAGCTACCATTAGACGATTTTTAATTAATATAAGCAATATTTAATAGATATGACCTGTTTAATATCCTTGTTCACTAGCTTATTTGGTATATTGAATTACTTTATCGTAATCTTATGGCTAACAACAGACGATTTCATATAACAAAGGAAAGATCTTGGCGTTAAGGGGTTAATCCTTATATACTTTCTGGTCGTCACAGTTCGCAGACTGGGACATGTGGATGCGACTGCCGGAGGTTCAGCAAGGGCGAGAGTGTTTAGTGCCAGAAGTCTCCCGTACCTTCCATTTTGGGTCCCAAGGCGCCCACCTCACAGACTACTTCCAGGCTAATTTTTACGCCCACACCTCCTTCAACACCGCGTCTCAAGTCACCCTCGCCAACCTTGATAAGTACGTCGGAGGCACGGCTGGAGATGACACCTTCTGATAGTCTCGAGGAGCAGGTATATAGTGACGAGGGAATGTTTGACAAGATGATGGATTAACACAAATACTCTAATGACGTAAAAGTGTGTCATAACTGGTGATTCAAACGATTTTAATAGTTTGCGAACCAACCCTCAAACATTGCCTCCACCACCTGTACATAACATCTGATTGCACAGACATTGTTTTCAACTGACTATTGTTTTGTCTATCCGAAGAACTGTGTAATGATACGTGTAGTATGATAATTGACATCAACTATACTCGCCGCACGTTAAGTTGGCGAAAATGGGGCCCCTTCACTCTCCCCTTCCGAACGCATGGGATTGGCTGAGGTGTTGGGTGTTGGGGTTTTAGGGCGGAACTTGGAGTAAGGCATTCTCACCCAACACCCAACACCTCAGCCAATCCCGTGTGTTCGGAAGGAGGGAGTGAAGCCAACTTAACGTGCGTCGAGTATACTTATTTCCCTCCCCCGACCAGGACTGACGGTGTACGTACCTTTGTCTGTTCCCTCAGGTTGGGTCCAGCGGCTTACGATCAACACTTGACGGAGATGTTGCTTGGCGGGACTCATTTGGACGGAAGTGTTACAAATCCGTGTAGCAAAACCTTACTTTCTCGGAACTCTGTAAGTCTTGAACACTGCTTTAAAAGCGTTATTATTATTCCTGGATTTAATCACTGTGTTTCTTGAGTTTTGAGTTTATCATAAGAATAACATAAGAAAATAAGGAAGCTACAAGAAGCCGTGAGACCTACATGTGGTATAGTTCCTGTTACTTAACACTACCTATCTCCACCTTTAATCTCCATTCCACCTTGCATCCCCATTCCACCTTTCATCCACATAATTATCATCAGAGCTGGGCACTACAGTAAATACATTGAATGTATTTAAATACTAAATACTAAATACATGGGAGAAATGTATTTAAATACTAAATATTAAATACATTATACGAATGTATTTAAATACTAAATACTAAATACATCAATTATATTTAAATACATTTGTAAATACATTTTTAATACACACAAATTTTAACATCTCCGAAATAAATGGATTTCCTAAGATTTCCTTAGATTTTGGGTTTCCTTAGAAATTTCCTTCTCAGGCCTAAATTTCCTAAAAATAAGGAAATTTCCTTGCAAGTGGAAACACTGGTTCACTGTAACATCAGGGTTGCCAGATAGTTGGGCGGGTTTATGGCCAAATTAACTGATAAAAAAGTATTTACATTTTTATATTCTGAGTATTTAAATACAATGTATTTAAATACTCATTAAAGTATTTAAATACTGTATTTAAAAGTTTAAATACATGACAACCAATGTATTTATAAATACATTTCTAAATACACAAATGTTTTTAAATACGTATTTAAATACAAATGTATTTAAATACTGCCCAGCTCTGATTATCATGCTGGTTCGTCTTACATTTCCTACCTTACTTAACACTCGGCTTCTCGCGTCCTGCCTTGCAGAGCACCGTCCACGTCCTATGGATCAAGATGAATGAGGCGGCGGATGAGTACACCTACATGGGCGTTGTGTCGGTGAGTGGGTGCCGCGCCGCTCAAAGGCTGTGGGTCATGGGAGGGAGGGAGGGGAACAGGGTGGCGCTGGTGGTAGTGGGCTGAACTGGCGATATATTGGCCGAAACTTTGATCTTACACTGTGGCGTAATCTTGCAAGGGAATATAACGTTCTGTAGCTCCAGCATGGCTATTGGTCTTATTGTAGTTTAGATAGAGTTATTTTTTTCAGCGCGCATTCGATTAGAAATACACTGTTGAGGGGTGGCTGGAAAATGAAAATGTCCGGTGCATATGAGGATGTGTTGTTGATGTTGATGTACGGATAAAGTAACGAAATCCAACCTGCACAGGCTAAAATGCATGAAACAGACGAAACTTTTTGAGAATCATTATCACCTCATTTGATAGATTGTTAGAGTTAATGAGAATATAGAATAGCAAAAAAGGAGTGATACCAATTACGTAAACTTTTCATTATAATCAATGCGTATTATCTTAACGTCACCTGTATTACGTTCTATCTCTCAGAAGACAAAATCAGTGTTGCCATCTTACTGTAGCTGACCTTACTTAGTAGCTTACTTGTGTGTAGCTTACTTACTCACTTGCACCTTACTTGTGTAGCTTACTTGTTCACTTACTTGTAGCTTACTTACCATCTTACTGACGTAGCTTCAGTAGCGATGTGTTTGTGACTGATGGTTTCTGATGGTTCCCTCCCCGCCTGTCTGCAGTGCTTGCGGCTGTGGAACCTGGATCTCCGGGCCCACCACAAGCTGCTGTGGCGCCTGAGGTGGAAGGGCACGCCGCTCCTGCTGGTGGGGTGGCCGGCGTCTCCCTTCTCGTGAGTACTGCCGAGGGGAAAGGGAGCTATATAGATCAATTGACTTTTAACCTCTTCACGCCCAGATCACCCATTTGCTATATAAAATCATCTATTGTTAGCCATAAGATCAAAAAAAGTAACTTAATATACATGATAAACTACTGTAGATAACAGTAAAGTCGCCAGGGCAACTTTTTTTTCTGTTTACAGACGTGTGGTGACGTTAATACTTACATTTCTACATCCATGATTTCAGGAAAGTTAGAAGGGGCTATCTGAAGAGTCTGTGTCATTTTGTGTCTTCATCTGTGTTATATTATGGCTATAAATGAACAAATTACAAAAATATCTACAAAGTGGCTACCAACAGTGAAGTCGCCATCTAGTGTTTATTTACTGAGTGTCGTACCGCTGTCGTCGTCGCCCGAAAAAAAAACCGCGTAGTGAAATTTGAAACCGTATATACTTGCAGCTACAACGCACAAAACAACGCTGAAACAGAGTAGATTATACAGTCATGATATAAGCTACTGTGTATTATCTTCAGTGGCACATAAAAATCAGTAGTAATGCTATAATTCGTAATATATGGCGCCTGGCGACATAATTGCAGGTGGCGACTTGACTGTTATCTACGGTAGTGGACAAGGATACTAAACAGTCATATCTAAAAAATATTGCTTATATTCATTAAAATTGTCTATTGGTAGCCAAATTACAATGGAAATTACGTTCTGGGCCTCAAGGGGTTAATGGATATATAGTCAGGCTGCAGTGATAGATGATTCAATGATAGATGGTCAGTTGATCTTGAAATGTAGGAGGTAAAGGCGGGCCGTGGCGTGACTCGGGGCTGAAAGAGATGTGAGTTCATGTAAAAGGAGACAAAATTATGTTATTAAAGAAGGACTGTAAGCTCTAGTAAGGGAGCGAAAATTTGTTCTATTAATAAACGAGTAGGATAAGTAGATAAAGAAACAAGGATAAGAATAAGACAAGGAAATGAGCTAAAAAAAGAGAAGTTGTATGATTTCACAACAAAAAGTTATTGATTGTGTCATAGACCACTATATCTCTGGACTGTTCACGCGACAATGTTTTGAAATTGCCAGGCTGCATAGCGGCCTGCGGCCCGCCCGATAAAGAGATATAGTGGTCTATGGACTATCATATAGACTGGTTTATCAGTATATATGATATACTGTAATCTTGGTAAATGTTTGTTCTATAATATTATCAAATAAAAAACAGTAAAACACGCTAAAGAAATGTCATTACGAGACTTAGAAGAAATATGCATGAACTTAATATTCACTTCAACTCTTCGCCATTTAAAACTTTGCGAATGAACTTTTATCATGAAGGGTATCAATAGAAGCGCAATGTTATTAGCTTTCCATTGATATATTTCGTTTTCTGATAAATGAATTAGAACCATGCATAAATTAGCGTTAAATAAATAAATAAAATCATCAATCAGGTAATTTTCCCGATTGATGATGTTATTTATTTACTTATATATTTCGTTTTCTGATAAATGAATTAGCACCATGTATAAATTAGCGTTAACTAAATAAATAACCTCATCAATCGGGAAAATTACCCGATTGATGATTTTATTTATTTAGTTAACGCTAATTTATGCATGGTGGTAATTCATTTATCAGAAAACGAAATACCTCAATGGAAAGCTAATAAAATTGCGCTTCTATTGATACCCTTCATGATAAAAGTTTACCCATAAAGTTTTAAATGGCGAAGAGTTGAAGTGAATATTAAATTCATGCATATTTTTTCAGTCTTGTAATGGCATTTCTTTAGCGTGTTTTGCTGTTTTTTATTTGATAATATTATAGAACAAACATTTACGCAGATTACAGTATATCATATATACTGATAAACCAGTCTATATGATCCGTATATATATATATATATATATATATATATATATATATATATATATATATATATATATATATATATATATATATATATATATATATATATATATATATATATATATATATATATATATATATATATATATATATATATATATATATATATGTATATATATGAATCCGAGCGGCCCTCCGACTTCAGGCCCTTGTGCAACAGGCCGATATTCCGTGCGCAGTCCAGATTTACAGTGGTCTATGATTGTGTATATTAACCCCTTCACACCCAGATCTTTCATCACCCTTCCTTTGCTATAAAAAATTGTATGTTGTCGAGCCATAAAATTACAAAAAGTAACTGAATATACCAAATTAGTTAGTGGACAAGGACACTAAACAGGTCATATCTATAAAACTTTGCTTATATTCACTAAAAATCGTCTAATGGTAAGGCCAAATTACAATGGAGATTACGTTCTGGGTCTCAAGGGGTTAAATATAAGGGCCATGGGTCTATAAAGGGTGGATCAAGGCTCTATCACACCCACGTATCTCACTGATAACCCCACATACGTAATTTCACATGTACTGATATTTCTCTTATTTAACAACGGAATAATTTAGACTGAAACGAATCATATACGGTCCACCATTACCACTCTTCTTCCTCCTCCTTCTTCTTCTTCCTCCTACCTCTTCTTCTTCCTCCTACCTCTTCTTCTTCCAACCTCTTCTTCCTCCTCCTTCTTCTTCTTCCTCCTACCTCTTCTTCTTCTTCCTACCTCTTCTTCTTCCTCCTTCTTCTTCTTCCTCCTACCTCTTCTTCTTCCTCCTACCTCTTCTTCTTCTTCCAACCTCTTCTTCTTCTTCCAACCTCTTCTTCTTCCTCCAACCTCTTCTTCTTCTTCCAACCTCTTCTTCTTCTTCCAACCTCTTCTTCTTCCTCCAACCTCTTCTTCTTCTTCCAACCTCTTCTTCTTCCTCCAACCTCTTCTTCTTCCTCCTACCTCTTCTTCTTCCTCCTACCTCTTCTTCTTCCTCCTACCTCTTCTTCTTCCAACTCTCTTCTTCCTCCATCTCTTCCTTCTCTTCTTCCTTTCCCACCTCTTCTTCTTCTCCAACCTCTTCTTCTTCTTCCAACCTCTTCTTCTTCCTCCAACCTCTTCTTCCTCCTCCTACCTCTTCTTCTTCCTCCTTCATCTTCTTCCTCCTCCTTCTTCTTCTTCCTCCTACCTCTTCTTCTTCTTCCAACCTCTTCTTCTTCTTCCAACCTCTTCTTCTTCTTCCAACCTCTTCTTCCTCCTCCTACCTCTTCTTCTTCCATCTCTTCTCTTCAACCTCTTCTTCTTCTTTCTCTCCACCTCTTCTTCTTCTTCCAACCTCTTCTTCTTCTTCCAACCTCTTCTTTCTCCTTCTTCTTTTTCTTTCTCCAACCTCTTCTTCTTCTTCCAACCTCTTCTTCTTCTTCCAACCTCTTCTTCTTCTTCCAACCTCTTCTTCTTCCAACCTCTTCTTCCTCCTCCTACCTCTTCTTCTTCTTCCAACCTCTTCTTCCTCCTCCAACCTCTTCTTCCTCCTCCAACCTCTTCTTCCTCCTCCAACCTCTTCTTCCTCCTCCTACCTCTTCTTCCTCCTCCAACCTCTTCTTCCTCCTCCTACCTCTTCTTCCTCCTCCAACCTCTTCTTCTTCTTCCAACCTCTTCTTCCTCCTCCTACCTCCTCTTCTTCCTCCTCCTACCTCTTCTTCCTCCTCCTACCTCTTCTTCCTCCTCCTACCTCTTCTTCCTCCTCCTACCTCTTCTTCCTCCTCCTACCTCTTCTTCCTTCTCCTACCTCCTCTTCTTCCTCCTACCCTCATCCAACTCTTCCTCTCACCAACTACTGTTCACCTCCTCCTCGATCCCTTCTCCTTCTCTTCCTTCTCATCTTTTGTTCTTTATTTCCCTTCTATCCCGCGCCTTTTACATCTTCTCCTTATCATTACAACCACCACCACCATGCACCATCATCAACACCATCATCATTATAATTTTACGTGCATGGGAGTGAAGGTGTGTCAAGATATACTTACTACCACTGTCCTTTGCAGAGTCCTCAAGCCAAGCGAGGTGCGGGTACTGATGAGGTACGACCCGCTCAAGCCCGAAGCAGAGGCCCCCGTGTACCTCTACCTCCCATCCAATGCCACCACCTCCGTCATCTCTACCTCCAACACCTCCACTACCATCTCCGCCTCCACCTCCGGCACCTGACCCGACACCAGTTACCATCCAGTTCCTATATTGTAATTGTTTTAGTGTTACATGTCATCCGTGCAACGTATAACACAAGTGTCGTGTTATCGAGCCACGCACCAGCAGTGGCGTAGTTAGGTATCTATCAATGGGGGGTACCTTGGGGGCACAGCTGTGTATGGGTGGGGGCACTATGGCAAACGGAGCTCAGGGGCATTCTGATGCCACATAGAAGGGTATTAGGGCATATCGTCAGTCACAGGTTCAAGCAGATTACATCAGTCATGGCCAGTGGGGGGCACCTGGGGGGCTCCGGATTCTTATGGGGTGGGCACGCGCCCTCCTCCTCTCTCTCCGTAACTACGCCACTGGCTATAGCCGAACTAACCTTATGTAAGGTAGAAATATAACGAGGCAACAGCCATTAAGCAGGGCGGACTAAACAACTTCATATCACACGTAAACTCTCCCTCCCTCCCTCCCCCACTCACAGTGGCGCCGCCAGGAAATTTTGACTGGAATTGCCAAGGCTGGACACAGATCTAGTGTGGATGGCCATGGCATAGCCTTTAAAAAGAAATGGTTGAATTTTTATTAGACCTCTGACTCAGATCTGGGGTGGCCAATGAGATTTCAGAGGTGGCCGTGGCCACCCACTAGATCCGCCACTCATTCCTCTCACTCTCTCTTCCACTCCCTCCCTTTCTCTCTCTACTTAACTTCCGCTGCAGAAATATGAAGAAAAGCACACAAAAGCCTGCACACGCGTCCTGCCTGCTCCCCGGCTCGCTCTCGACTGTCGCTCGTATCAGATTACTCAAGGAACTCAACACTGCTTCGAAACACTACATCTTTTACCTTAAACCATTCCCTTATGTCCTTCCCGGGCCCTTACCTATTAACCTTTGACCAATAATTCTTGACCTGTAACGTTATCTAAGTCTTAAATGTTAGTAAATGTGAGTTAGTAATAGTGTTGGTTTAGTTTTGTAGTATTTTTATAAAGTTTATATTGATAGGGTTCGTTAGTGCTTCGAACTCATTAACAGCGTCGCAGAGGATTGTGGGTAGGATATCATCTTATTATTTTTATTTTGCTAAGTAGTTTGTGGGTTGTTAAAGGACTGGATTGCTTTGTTAGCAGTGGCGTGGTTACGTATCTATCAATGGGGGGCACCTGGGGGGCACTAGGCAAGCGGTGCTCAGGGGCCACTCTGATGCCACATAGAAGGGTTTTTCTAAGATCAGATCAGTGGTGGGTATTAGAGCATTGTACAGAATACGGCAGCCATGGCCAGTGGGGGGGCACCGAGGAGGGCACGTGCCACCCATGCCCCCCCTCCCCCGTAGCTACGCCATTGTTTCCATCTATTTGTTCTTAGTTTGTCGTCTCTTCTTCACTGTGCTGCAGAGGTTCGTTAAGATGACAACTATTAATACAATTCGGATATAACTGAAGTTTCTTGTAGTTTCGTTTTCTGTCTCTGAAAACTCCTCCTTCCACTGCCCTCCTATAATATTGACACTGCCCTCCTATAATATTGACACTGCCCTCCTATAATATTGACACTGCCCTCCTATAATATTGACACTGCCCTCCTATAATATTGACACTGCCCTCCTATAATATTGACACTGCCCTCCTATAATATTGACACTGCCCTCCTATAATATTGACACTGCCCTCCTATAATATTGACACTGCCCTCCTATAATATTGACACTGCCCTCCTATAATATTGACACTGCCTTCCTATAATATTGACACTGCCCTCCTATAATATTGACACTGCCCTCCTATAATATTGACACTGCCCTCCTATAATATTGACACTGCCCTCCTATACTATTGACACTGCCCTCCTATACTATTGACACTGCCCTCCTATAATATTGACACTGCCCTCCTATACTATTGACACTGCCCTCCTATAATATTGACACTGCCCTCCTATAATATTGACACTGCCCTCCTATACTATTGACACTGCCCTCCTATAATATTGACACTGCCCTCCTATAATATTGACACTGCCCTCCTATAATATTGACACTGCCCTCCTATACTATTGACACTGCCCTCCTATAATATTGACACTGCCCTCCTATAATATTGACACTGCCCTCCTATAATATTGACACTGCCCTCCTATAATATTGACACTGCCCTCCTATAATATTGACACTGCCTTCCTATAATATTGACACTGCCCTCCTATAATATTGACACTGCCTTCCTATAATATTGACACTGCCCTCCTATAATATTGACACTGCCCTCCTATAATATTGACACTGCCCTCCTATAATATTGACACTGCCTTCCTATAGTATTGACACTGCATGTTTCAGGTAGTTATTGATGTAAATTCATCTCTACAAATCACCCTATGCAGTAACTTAACTCTAACTCCTTGACATCCTCTCTTTTCCAAGCTCTGTCAAAACGATCTATAACCATCTAGTCCTGCCTGTCACGCTTCACTGATGTTCCTTTCCATTCCCTGTTATCAGCTATAGTCACTTCATTGCCTGATTCACGCATCTCTGCCCTCATCAATACTTCAATATCATCACCACGTCAGTTTGTAAGTATCACCATTTTTGTCTTGTATTTGTGACGCACCCACGCAACACCCAAGAGAAATGAGCAAAACAAATCATTTCACTCAAAAAAATACAAAGTGAAAGAAGGACATATTTTCACCTCACTTCAATGTAATATACCCTTGTATCTATCAGCCCGTCAGGGTGGCAAGGTTGGTAGAGACGTGAGCTCGCAATGTGCAGCGTCCCTGTGCATTCGGTCAGCGGTTCGAGTCCGCCTAGTTCGTGCTGACGTGGCGGCGCTTTGTATAGTCAATAACCTTGTAGTTGGTACTCGCAAAGTGTCTAGATAGGATGAAAATCTTATCTTATCTTATCTTGTGTCTATCAATCCTCTTCGAAAATAATACAGAAACAATAAGGCAATAAATACAAATGCTTGTGAATGAAAACTTATGTATGCTTCATGTATAATTATCATGTGTATCTTACAATGTATAACCCCTCAATAAATGGCTTCTTAAGTAGCTACGAGGATATAACGTTCAAAAGGAGGACAGAGAACTCGAAAATAATAAGAATGAAGTAAAAGTGCTTCATATTTACAGTCATGGGATGTGGACTTGTTCGGCTTCTTCTTTTGTCCGGCTTGTAACTATTAAATAATACATGAAACTTGGCCTATGTCTATGTCTATGTATAACGTGACATATTTTTCTTCTCTCCATCTTTATTCCCTCGCAGTATATAGTCTTAAAGCCAGAATTTGTTTATATAATGTATTCCTTCCTATCCATCTTACTGACGCGCATCCAAATTTAGGCACATAAAGATCAAACAGCTCTTGGTTTATGTCCATACATACATCAATGCCCTTTCTTATTAACACCCGGGAGGAAACACGACGTTGGGAGCCGAGCAGAAGTAGGAGACGGAGAAGGTGGTGGCGCTGTTGGTGGAGGTGGAGGTGATGGTGAAGGTGGTGGTGGTGACCGTGCCGATGAGGGTGAGGGAGATGCGACCTTGCTTCCGCCCCCCCTCGACTTCCGGGCCATCCAGCTGTCCACTGAATAACTCTACTGGACCGCTGCATAGAGGGGGAGAGACACGTGTGTAACGAGAGAGAGAGAGAGAGAGAGAGAGAGAGAGAGAGAGAGAGAGAGAGAGAGAGAGAGAGAGAGAGAGAGAGAGAGAGAGAGAGAGAGAGAGAGAGAGAGAGAGAGAGAGACTACCATGCAAAAAACAAACAATACGGAACTAAGGAATAAAGATACTCACTGATTTTTGTATTGAGAGAGAGAGAGAGAGAGAGAGAGAGACTTACGTACATACATGCAAAAAAACAACAATACGTAACTATGGAATAAAGATAAACAACTCACTCCTCTGCTTTGTCGTCGAAGTCCTGGGTTGTCGTCGCGCGTTGGAACCTTCGTCGTCGCCTGCACACTGCCGAGCTGAAGGTGGCGCAGGTGAAGGGCACGGTGGTGGTGGAGGTAGTGAAGAGGAGCCGCGTCCTGGTGGTGATCTTGGCGATGAAGCGACCCACCGCATTGGACTCCTGGCTCTCCTCTGCCTTCGCCTCGGTTGCCGCTGAGACGAAGAAGGACACATAGAAGGAGGTTTATTTTTTGGATCGTTGTAATCTTTTTAAATCAAACTATTACATATGTGAATCTATCATAGTTTGGTGTTCAAGATTTTTTTTTTAATTTTTTTTATAAGATTCATCCCGTAATGATGCGTCACTTCAGTCAGGCTATTTTTTACTTTATTTATATTAGTGTTGAAGTTACACATTCTTCCCCCGAATTATTATTATTTTTTCAATTGATCTATTCTTTCTTTTTACGTGTGGACCTATAGCGTCTATAGGGTTTCTCTCCATGAGGGCTTGATTGTTTTTAGTCTTCTGAGATCATTTGAGGGCTGTGATGGTTGGCCCTCGCCCGTGGTGGCACAGGCATGCAGGATTTTATAGTGGCGCCTGTTGAGGTTCGTGCCATCCCCCGGCGTCCTCCTATGCACCCGCCGTCAAAACTAGAGTTGACGGGCGACATGTGGGTTGACTTCGGCCACTCGACGATGGCTGAAAAATCTGCACCGGCGGGACTCGAACTCGTGACGCCGAGCTCAACACTTCCAGGCGCTAACCACTCGGCCACCGCCTCCCCACTCACAAATTTGTACAAGCCTTGTGACACATTTACCCCCCCCCCCCCCACCCCAGTAGTGACAGTACTGATCTAACTCCGCTGCACCAAACCTTCTATATATAAGCGAGGCATTACACCAACGCGTCCTGCCCTGCAACACGTACTTACCCAGGCCGACCAGGAGAAGGCCGCAGCTCACACCCAACAAGGTCCACCTCATCCTGCAAGACATTTCGACGAGTGTTCAGCCGACCAACCTGACGCACCGCCATGACACGTAACAATGTGAATCAACATAAAGTATTTGAGTAGTTAAGTACATGCTTTAATATGGAGGGTTGTATACGGTGGTCATTAACTCATTATGGACTTTGACACACCTTGGCTGATAAGACATTGTTAAGATTAAAGCTGATTCATAGTACGTCATCACGGTACCGTCTCATCACATCCGTTAAAATTTCGTACACGTAAACATATGGACGAGTTCACACCAAACGGTCCGCCAACGTCACGGTTCCGGCACATCACCGCTCCGTCACGTAACAGTTTCTCGGGAAGATTATTTTGACGTGATGAGACGGTGACGTGCTAATGATTATCTTTTCCCAAGGCTCTATGTACCCAAAGCCGTTTCCTTTTAGAGTTCAACTCGTCTTCTTCATCCATCAGAAGTGCCATTAATCTTCTTTCCTTAACATAGCCTCTGAGGCGCCGTGCTCGCTCGGAGGTTGAGCGCGAACTGTCGAAAATGACGGAACCGTGACGAGTGAGAATACAAGGCACGGCTGACGGAACGCTGCCGTGACGTGATGAGTTGGTGCTGTGATGGTATAGTGTGAGTCGGCCTTTAACTACCAATAACAGTATGGACTCCAAGACTATATCCGACTGGGGAAGAGAGGTGGATATAGGTAGCGTTAAGTAACAGGAACTACCTCGTGTAGGTCTCACGGCCTCTTGTAGCTTCCTTACTTTCTTATGTTCTTATGTTCTTCTTATACTATATAGTGAGGGATGACACACCTGAGTCACACGAGGCTGTAAGCACTCCCTGGCTCCCTGTGCTGCTTTATATAGGAACACGAGGCTGTAAGCACTCCCTGGCTCCCTGTGCTGCTTTATATAGGAACACGAGGCTGTAAGCACTCCCTGGTTCCCTGTGCTGCTTTATATAGGAACACGAGGCTGTAAGCACTCCCTGGATCCCTGTGCTGCTTTATATAGGAACACGAGGCTGTAAGCACTCCCTGGCTCCCTGTGCTGCTTTATATAGGAACACGAGGCTGTAAGCACTCCCTGGATCCCTGTGCTGCTTTATATAGGAACACGAGGCTGTAAGCACTCCCTGGATCCCTGTGCTGCTTTATATAGGAACACGAGGCTGTAAGCACTCCCTGGCTCCCTGTGCTGCTTTATATAGGAACACGAGGCTGTAAGCACTCCCTGGCTCCCTGTGCTGCTTTATATAGGAACACGAGGCTGTAAGCACTCCCTGGCTCCCTGTGCTGCTTTATATAGGAACACGAGGCTGTAAGCACTCCCTGGCTCCCTGTGCTGCTTTATATAGGAACACGAGGCTGTAAGCACTCCCTGGATCCCTGTGCTGCTTTATATAGGAACACGAGGCTGTAAGCACTCCCTGGATCCCTGTGCTGCTTTATATAGGAACACGAGGCTGTAAGCACTCCCTGGATCCCTGTGCTGCTTTATATAGGAACACGAGCGCGTCTACACACGCACACACACACACGTACACTTCAGGTTCCCAATATAGCAACCTTAATTTCCTGCGGGTTGTTCCATGAACTATTATTAGCTCGGCGCCCTTTCCTGTCTCTTCCGGGTAATAACTCGCGCTAGACCAACGACTGTTAACCTGGTGGGCGCGTCCCCTTAAGGGGCGTGGGTAATTACCTAGGGGGGCGTGAACCAAGAGAGAAAAAGGAAGAACTGTCAAGTATCTAACTTGAAGCTCGGCCTTCGTTTTAACATGAAGCTGGCGCGCGAGGGTGAGCCAAGACAGTCGCTACAGAGAAGGAAGTGTGGTGGAAAACTCTGCGGTGACGCCTTGCCACGCTTCACTAACTCGATAGATTTTTATGCAATCTTATTTTTTTTATCATTAATACTATTATTATTATTATTATTATTATTATTATTATTATTATAATTATTATTATTATTATCATTATTATTATCATGACCATCATTATCGTATCAGCATTATTTTGTTGTTAGTATTGCTATTATTATTGTTATTATTTTTATTATTGTTATTATCATTAATAGTACTATTGTTATTAATTAATCAAAACTACCATTATTACTATTATCACTATAAGCTTCATTATTATTTTCATTATTATATCATTATTATATTATTATTATTATTATTATTATATTATCATTATTATTATTACTATTATTATTATTAATATTATTAATATCATTATCAGTTATTATCATTATTATTATTATTATTATTATTATTATTATTATTATTATTATTATAATTATTATTATACAGTCAGAGCGTTACTTAATTTTGATAAATCTCTCGCTCGCTTTCTCGCTCTCAGTGCTCCCACACCCTAATTATCATTATTGCTTGACCTAATTATTATTATCTGAATCAGACTTTGAATGCAGGATTATTCTGAAATATCTTGGTTGCAGAAGTTAAGGGGAGGGGGCATGGAGGCAAGGACCATCTTCAAAAAGGGGGCGTGGTGGTCAAAAGGTTAAGAAACACTGATCTATTAGAATAACTAGATCATGCATCGGAAGTACCCATCTAAAGCCATGGCTATCAAGTGAACGTCACGAACCTCAAGTCTGTGTCGTAGAAGTCATCCAAAACCAGGCCGTGAGGACCATGGTGGGGGCGCCGCGCTGGACCATGGGCTGCGTCATGCAGAGCGAGGCCCGGCTGGCGCCCCTGACCACCAGGATCCAGCAGATCGCGGCCTGTCGGGTGGGCGAGATCCTCCAGCAGGAGAGGGAGTCTGCCCGGAACAAGCTGGGCAGCACCTTGCCACAAGGACGGGACCTGTCAGCCGGCAACACCTGGCTACGCAGGGTGGCCCACGCCGCCAACCACCACCACCTACTGCAGGAAGGACTCCACCCTCCTGCCACCACCTACGCCTCCCCCCCGTAGCAAGCCCCGTCGGTGGAGGTCACCACCACCGCCTTGCCGGCCAGCCAGGCGCTGCGCACCCGGGCGCAGCACTGAGGGGATGGCGGAGGCCAACGTCCCGGGCAGCACCGTCTATATACTGGCCCATATGCAAGAAATTTTCTCGACCCGTTGCACCAGGGCGCGGTAAGCAGGAATTATTTGAAAACACTCCACCCGTTGCGTCCCACTGGTTGCGTTGCTCCACTGGTTGCGTTGTCCATGCCTTGTCCTCTGTCCTTATTCCATCCTATTTCTTCCCAGACCATTACAGGCGAGTTTTCAACATAGCCGAGAGTGACATGCATACACTGTGCATGCACACGTGTCATAATTAAGGTAAAATTAGGTGTAGGAGGCCTTATATTGCTGTGATAAGTGGTGACGAGGGAGAGCAGCGGTGGTAGAGGTGGTCCGCCATATTGCTGTGTGGCGACTGGCGAGGTTATTGCTGGTGACGGGTTCAAATGTACGCACAAGCATCACTCAGGCCCATTTTTTCTTCACCAACGCCTCAGATAAGTGGCGAACACTAACAAAGCTATTATTTCAATGGCAGAAATGATAAATTAGGCTAGTAAAAGGAATTAGATAGGTGTAAAACAGTCAAAATACTGATGCCGCCTTGGACTCGCTTGTGTTGGTACGCCTGCCCAAATCTCCACTGGCCGGGTATTTGAAAACTATTCTTGTATATCCCACCGGTGGAGATACGACGGTCGGGAATCTCCACCTGCCTGGATTTGACGAGCATTCTTGCATTTAGCCCACTATATACACGGACGGCGCTCAGTCGACCCTGAGAGAGGCAGAAATGGGGCGGCGGTGGTCACAGGGCGGGAGGTGTTGCCCGACCACTGCTCCACCCTGCAGACGGAGCTGCCCGACCACTGCTCCACCCTGCAGACGGAGCTGCCCGACCACTGCTCCACCCTGCAGACGGAGCTGCCCGACCACTGCTCCACCCTGCAGACGGAGCTGCCCGACCACTGCTCCACCCTGCAGACGGAGCTGCCCGACCACTGCTCCACCCTGCAGACGGAGCTGGCGGCGATCCAGCACGCCCTGGACCACGCCCGCCACCCTCGGGAGGAGATGGTGGTCGTCCACTGCGACTCCAGGTCTGTCCTACAGGTCCTGCAGCAGCCGCGTCCGCCGGCGGACAACGTGCGGCTCACCACCGCCATCCTGGGCCTCATCCAGACACTCGCCGCGCAGGGGCGCCGCGTGCGGCTTTCCAGGGTGGACAAGGTTCTGCTACACCGCCTCCGGCTGGGCCATCGCACGCTGGAGGAGCTGAGGGACGCCTTTGAGAGTGGTCACTGTGGCCCCCTGGCCCGGCACCCCCTGAGGCACTGCCTGCTGTCCTGCCCCGCCACGGCTCAGCTGAGGCAGCAGATCGGCGGCCCAGAGCACCACGAGGAGAGGGCAGCCCGGGGGCTCCGGCGGGCACAAGAGGACCTGCCTCGGCTGCTGGCAGCGACCCCCCCCCCCCCCCGTAGTGGCGAGTTGGTGCCCGCTCATCTCTTATCAACGGATACATTTAAAATTAGTATAAGTTTGTAATGTAAGTTTAAGGTTGCATGTAAGGCTAATGTAAATTTTGCAAGAGATGTAAATAAAGTTAACTAAACATCGGATATTTTTCTCTTCATTGAGTTCAAAACTACCACGTATTCAAACGTCAATACAGATTGGAAACTTTTTAGCTGGATCAAAATAATTGGTGCAGAGAAATAACGATATCAATCGCCAAATGTACAAACACAACATATACAAAGAATAGAGAGATTAGACTACTGTAATTATAGACCAGTAAATCTAGCGCCCAAAAAGGCTGAACCCAGGGGAAATTGCAATATTAACTAAACATAGATTTTTTGGTGCGCTAGGGTCATCTTTACAACATATCAAAAATCTAATCCTGTAGTTTTGGTGGAACATGGTTTCCCAAGCCTCTTTTTACACAAACCCCGGCATTTTTCACAGCTTCACTACGATTATAAAAAAACATATATCAGGTACAAAATGGGTGTGTTCGCGTCGCAAAACTAACACCGTTTTTAGTTGACTAAACTCACCACCACCACGAAAACGCTCAGTTTTTGCTTCCAGTTGTGCACGGTTACGGCTACGATCTGAAAGAACGGGAAATTGGTTGCTTCATCTTGATACACTGAGGAAAATGATGCCATTTCTCGCTTCTGCTGGCCACAACCTGTACGTCAAATCCTTGAATGTCTACCTGCAGAAAATGGATCGGTTGATGAAGAATCACCCAGGAATTCATAAGTGTTTCATTGAAGACGGCCTCTAGGTTGTCCGCAGGTCTGATGAATTCTGGGCAGGACTCCCACCTGACCTCGTAATCGAACACACATTGATGCGTAGCATCAAAACTACAGGTGGCCTCACCCGAGGACGATGGATGAGCGAGGCTCAGCGCCTAGTGTGGGTGATGTCGAATCATGTTACATCTGAAGTCAACCTTGCGATGCAACAGCTGACAAAAGTGAACTATGAGACCAGTGAACAACACAAAGACCTACAACCCGCACGTCTGAAAAGGGATGTGTCTGACACGTTGGAGATTCTGAGTCTACTAGAACTGAGGAGCCCATTCTCAGGAAGTGAAGGACTGGTTAACATAGTTAATGGTGTTACAGCCAACGCATCCGAAAATGTTGACAATGCAAAGGAAGTAGGTCGTAGTGTTCTGAAGAAGATGAAAGGAGAAAAGATGATTGGATTTTCCTTCAAGAAGAAATCTCAGGAAGTTCTCATGGATTCAAAATCGACTGTCAAGCTAAACGATGAGGAAACCGTTAAAATAGACCCTCAGTTACTCTTTCAGAGGTTGGTGATTGCAGGAACACAGGCTGAACAACTACCTGAGGCTCTAGAGTATGAACTTTGTGGATATCCAGCCGCACTGTTTGAAACAAGAAATGTGCTTCTACCTGCAAACAAGCTACAGTTAGCTAAGCCGATATGGGATGTAGCGACTGCAGTGGATGGTCCCAAGGACTGTGTGTTTGTTCTGGATGGAGGTGCCTTGCTACAGAGAATACCCTGGGACACTGGCAAGACATACAATGCAATTGCACAGAGCTACTCTGACTACATTAGGGACAAGTATAGCCCATTTGCAATAGTTGTATTTGACGGATACAGCAACACTCCATCAACCAAAGATAGTACGCATACAAGAAGGAATGGCCGACCTGGAAGAAAGGTGACTTTCACTGGGGGGAGGGTCCTTAAAGTGATGAAGCACGAGTTCTTATTGAATTCGGAAAACAAGCAGCGATTCATCAACCTCCTCACTGAGAAACTACAGGCAGATGGAGTCGAGGTTCACAATGCACAAAGCGATGCAGATCTGTTGATTGTCCAAACGGCTGTTGCTACATCACAAAAGATTTCTACTGTACTTGTTGGGGATGACACAGACTTGATTGTACTTCTTTGCTACCATGCAAAAGATGCTGATCTGTACTTCATGCCAGAACCAAAAGGGGCGTCATCAAGTTGCCGCAAGTACTTGGATGTGAGAAAGGCTAGGCAGGTTCTTGGAGATAGTGTAACACGCAATATTCTCTTTCTTCATGCCATTTTGGGATGTGACACTACTTCAACGATATTTGGGATTGGCAAAGCTGTCGCACTGACGTTGATGAAGGAGGACTCAAATTTCCGAGAGCAAGCAGAGGTGTTCTACAGCTCGAACTCTACAAAAGACGCTGTTGTACAAGCCGGCGAAAAGGCTTTGGTTTGCATCTTCAAGGGGGGTGGAGATGATAATTTGAATGCTGTTAGATTACGCAAGTTTCAGATACTTGTTGCACGAAGCAAGACCTCTGTGCATCCTCAGAAGCTCCCGCCAACATCAGCAGCTGCAAAGTTCCACAGCCTCCGAGTGTACGACCAGGTCCAAGAGTGGAAGGGCAATTCCCTTAATCCAGAGGAGTGGGGCTGAAAAGTTTGCAACGGAAGACTTGTTCCAATTCAGACTGAAAAGGACACTGCTCCCAAATTGCTGCTGGAAGTTATCAGGTGTCAGTGTAAGACTGATTGCAGCACATTAAGGTGCAAGTGCCGTCGTCAAGGTCTTGACTGCTCCATGGTGTGCTCAGAGTGCAGGGAAAACTGTTCAAATACATTATGAGATGAAGAGGATGAGAAATCGGACACAGAATAGGTTTCATTGGTCACGAGACTCTAGAGTAATTGGTCGTATTAGAAGTCTTGGTAGTTTCAGTCTTTATACAGACAGAATTAACAATTGATAAACAATTTTTTGTCTTTCATAGTCTTATAATGAGGACATGTAATGCCAAAGATACATAGGGTTCATGGCTTCATGCAAAGAAACAAAAAAAAATGCCAAGAGGAATCAAACTGGCAGAGCGCCATATTTTGGTGCAATTATTTTGGGTTTGGGATAGGGGTACATTGGTTTAGGGTATAAAGAGCGGTGGTATCATAAAATGTGTTATTCTATCGGAAAGAGCAACCCCAAAAACCCAGGAATACATATAAAATTTGTTAATATACCATGAAAACTGCCAAAGATATCTAAATTCATGGTTTTGCCTTTGAGATTAGAGGGCTCGTTTTTGCTCCCTCTCAAAAACTATGCTCCACCAATTATATTAAATTAGATTTTTAATATGATGTTTCTGTTGCAAAAAGGAAACAAAAAAAACATGGTTCATTAATCTTGCAATTTCCCCTGGGTCAAACCATACCTTTACTGGACTATTAACACCACAAAGAAAATGTGTCATCTCTTAAAACGGAAATGCTTAGCTCGTCTATGGCGGCAGCAGTACTTTATCATCCGTAGCTGTGTGCGATGTTTTTCCTCAAGCAGACGATAATTGTAAAGTGTAATGTTGGTACCCTTATAGAACCAGACATCGGCGCGAGTACAATATATTGGAATGGTGAGGGAGGGAAAAAATACTGCTTCTTTTACATTGTTGATAATTTCATGTTTTGCATGAGCTCTATTTCAAGGTAATACTAAAGTTACACAGCACATCTATGAGTGTACTGCCGCCACGTGTTAATTGTTCATTCCGTGTAACATTGTAATCAGGGTCATAGGGTCGGCCAGCCGAATGGGCTACTTTTGAAATTCCAGCGCAGTGACGTCAGTCTCTTCCTCACTGTCAGAATAACTGTCTGTCCTCTCACAGTCCTCTCACTCTCAGTCAGAGTTGCCAGATTTGGGGATTTGTCCCTATATTTGGGGATTTCGGGGCACTGATGGGGACATGGGGACATTCACTCTCGATTTGGGGACTTTTGAGGCTTCTGAAAAAAATATGTATTTTATCGCTTAAAATAATATTATTAATATGAAGGTTAAAAGAAAACATGAGGTTAAACCGACGGCAAGGAAGAAGTAATTTGAGCTTCATTGATCCCAAAGAAGTAAGTCAAGAAATGTGGTCTCCATTGGTCCATTGGCTAGTGTATTTCCTGGAATTGTAGGTCCTCACAAAATAAATCACCTAGACAAAGAATGGAGAGTACTAAGAAACACCGATCTTGCTGATTCAGAAATCCATGATGTTGAAGGCTTCTGGGAGACAGTTAGAGAAATAAAGAGTGGTAATAAAACCCCCATGTTTCCAAATTTGTCAAGTTTTGTTTCTGGGCTATTGCGTCTTCCTCATTCTAGTGCCACAGCAGAAAGGATATTTTCATCTGTAAGCAATTTAAAAACAAAACTAAGAAACAAACTCTCAACCAGAGAACTCTAGTTGGACTTCTGCATTCAAAGCGGTATTTGAAAGGCCGGGAATGTTTCAATTTTGCTGTAAATGATAAACTAGTCAACATGATGACTTCAGATATCTACAAATACCATGAAAATGATGATTCGAGTGATGATATTATTTAGTATGCAAATGTGTTATTCTATTCTTTCTTTCTGGCTTAGTACAGGATGTCCAGAATATTAGTTGGATTATTTAAGTTCCCCAAGAGGCTAAGAGCATTAATATTTTCATTTATTTCTGTATCATATTTCTAGGTAAGCAATTTAAGGAAATATATCATCCCCATCAGCCTTAAGTGGAAAATTTGATTAAATGTATTTTTTATTAAATGCTCATGAGGCTGTATCCTATTACTGCCTTTTTTTTTTTTTTGCAGTCCTTGTGATGATTATGATAAAAAAATGAATTATGCTACTTCATGTGTAATGTAATATATTATGTAAAACAAAGTATGAATTATTTGTACATTAAAATCAACATGGCAATTTTAATTTACATGTGGAGTAGCTATGTATTTCAGCATTTTTATAACATGTATGGAAATATATGAAATGGGGATTTTGGGGGATTTTCCCCCGAATATTTAGGGATTTTGAGACCAGACTGTCTGGCAACACTGCAGTCTCAATCTCAGGGAGAGAACGAACGAACAGTTCACAATATGTTCACTTCCATATGAAACACAGATCACTAATTATTTTATCTTGAAATAAAGTTATTATCAAGTATAGGCGTCCAGCCTCTGGCCCCTTTGCTTTTGGCTCAGTTCTTGCGGTTGGAACGTGGCAGCGAGCTCAAAGTGCTTTTAAAATACCTAGTCTACAGAAGTTACAGAAGTCTACAACAAGCAACAGAAGTTATTGTTAAACCGAAGTTTATTTAGCACTAATTAAATCATTACGCTAATTACTCATTAAGGGCTTGTTCTACGAAAAAAGTTTGTTTAACAGACCCCCCTTGATTTTGACAGCACTACTGACATGGCAAATTTCAGCTCAATCCGACAATATTTAGGAGTAGTTATTAACTTTTTGGCTTACGAATGGTTCCACTCCCCTTAAGCGAATGGGTCTTATGATAAGTAGCACCTCGCTTCGCTCGCTGCCAATAATTTGGAAGTGGGTGATGCAATACACGTTAAGCTTTCTGCCGAGAGAGAGAGGAGAGAGAGAGAGAGAGAGAGAGAGAGAGAGAGAGAGAGAGAGGAGAGAAGAGAGAGAGAGAGAGAGGAGAGAGAGGAGAGAGAGAAGAGAGAGAGAGAGAGAGAAGAGAGAGAGAGAGAGAGAGAGAGAGAGAGAGAGGAGAGAGAGAGAGAGAGAGAGAGAGAGAGAGAGAGAGAGAGAGAGAGAAGAGGAGAGGAGGAGAGAGAGAGGAGAGAGAGAGAGAGAGAGAGAGAGAGAGAGAGAGAGAGAGAGAGAGAGAGAGAGAGAGAGAGAGAGAGAGAGAGAGAGAGAGAGAGAGAGAGAGAGAGGAGAGAGAGAGAGAGAGAGAGAGAGAGAGAGAGAGAGAGAGAGAGAGAAGAGAGAGAGAGAGAGAGAGAGAGAGAGAGAGAGAGAGAGAGAGAGAGAAGAGAGAGAGAGAGAGAGAGGGAGAGAGAGAGAGAGAACGAGAGAGAGAGAGAGAGACGAGAGAGAGAGAGAGAGAGAGAGAGAGAGAGAGAGAGAGAGAAGAGAGAGAGAGAGAGAGAGAGAGAGAGAGAGAGAGAGAGAAGAGAGAGAGAGAGAGGAGAGGAGAGAGAGAGAGAGAGAGAGAGAGAGAGAGAGAGAGAGAGAGAGAGGAGAGAGAGAAGAGAGAGAGAGAGAGAGAGAGAGAGAGAGAGAGAGAGAGAGAGAGAGAGAGGAGAGAGAGAGAGGAGAGAGAGTGAGAGAAGAAGAAGAGAGAGAGAGAGAGAGAGAGAGAGAGAGAGAAGAGAGAGAGAGAGAGAGAGAGAGAGAGAGAGAGAGAGAGAGAGAAGGCGCAGCCAGACCTTTCCCCCGACATGACTCAACCAACCCAACACAACAACCTGGCTCCATCCATGCGAACCCGAGGCCAAGCCACCCATCAGGGAGGGGAAAACAAAAAAATCAGGAGGGCTTGCCTTGCAGTGGAACATCCAGGAGCCCGGGGGCAAGCTCCCCCTCCCCATGAAGCAGCACAGGAAAAAAACATAGATTTTTTTCTCCCCCAGGGACCTTACCCACCACATCCCCCCCCGGTCTCCCTCGAGGATCCCAAAGTTTTTCCCTACCCAAGGTCAAGGGGGAGCCAACGGGTCTATTTTTGAAAAGAACAACTTCAGAGCTTACCATCGCAGCTCCCATCCTTGGGGCCCGAGAGTAGAAATCCGGGGGCGCCCATACCCCTTTTGCCCATTCCACCTCTATTATAAAAAATCTAAAGCCCCCCGACGTCAATTCCCTTGAGCTAGGTGAGCTCCTCGCCCACGCCCCCCACCCTCGCCGACTTCAAGGGGGGGATTTTAACGGCCCCCACCCTATTTTTTCACTCCCCAGGTCGCACCAATTCGCAGAACGGCAGTCGAGACCGCCCTCCCCGGCACTCCTGGCGTTGTTTCCCCCAAACAACGGAGACCCAAACGATATGCACGGGGACCCCTTGATTTTCCCCTTCGCCCCGAATTCTTCGCCCCTGCGCCTCTTGGGCCCTCCCCCCCACAAAACCCAGGCCCATTTGCATAATTGCTATCTCAAGCTCCCCAAAGTCCCCTCCCCAGCCACCCCCCCCCAGAGGGAAACAAAACTGGCCAATTGGGCAAAGTTTCAAACCGCCCTCAAAACACACCTCTCCACTTTTTGACCCACCCCTCACTTTAAATCAAAAGGAGGCCGCCCTACAATGCCTTTCACGCCGCCGCATCCGAGAGCATCCCGTCACATCTTCCCCTCTCCCCAAAAAGCCCCCTCGGGACTAGGGTTTTTATAACGCCCGGTGGGGGAGCTCAACAGCCCCCATTAACCCCACCCGCAGACAATCCCGCCAAAAAACCAAAACTGCCAAAACGGCGCCCCTTTCAGGCATTGTCGGGCTGCCAAAAGGAGGAAAGCTGACTTTTCAGAGGGAAAACTCTAAACTGGTGTGAGGGCTCGACCCCACTCGTCACTCGGTAAAATATGGCGACAGTTACAAGTCATCGCAGGCAACAAGCCCCCATCCGACCCCCCACCCGACCCTGCTCGCAAAGCAGAGAGGCTCCCTCCTCATTTGCCACTCGCACCTGCACGACAATACCCACTGGGGAAAGCGACGTTTGACAGAGCCCGCCAGCAAGAAATGATAAGTAGCCGGCCTGTGGGGATCAGTCAAACCCCAACACTCCTCACCCCCCTCGAACTACGCCGGGCATTTAAAAAAAGAGGGGAGTATTTCCCCCCGGGGTGACAGGATTACAACCATGAACCAATGCAGGCCAGATGGTCACCCCGCCCTTCTACCCTTTTCAACCCCTCCTGGGAGGCCGAAATACCATCAAAATGGAAGGAGGCTACCATCATACCCATATAAGCCCAAAAACCTGGTGCCATGCGCCCTATTTCCTCCTCAGCTGTGGGGAAAAACCCCTGGAGCGGTAGCCTAAACAGGCTAACGGGGGCGCGGTCCGCCCCATCAAGTTTCCCCTTTGTACAGGCGGGGCATGGGAACAGGAATCCCTTTCCATCTTCTATGCGCTGCCAGTTTCCGGAGGTCCCACAGTACCCTTTCCCCTCGATCTCGAGAAACCCTTTGAACCCCAAATTTTGCCCGAGGATCCTTTCGTTTGGTCCGCAAGGGAGTATGCGGCAGACTCTTATGGGGCTCAAAGACTTCCTCTGGGGCCCGGGAGCGGCTAGAGTTGTTTTCGGGGGGAGACGTTAAAACTCAAAAAACATGAAAACGGAACCCACAGGGCAGCATTCTGAGCCCCTTCCTTTTTAACATACAAAGGGAAAGAATCATCTTCTCCCCCCCACCCGGAAACAAAACTTCTCTGTAGCGGACGCCCCTTGCCCTTACTGCACTACCCGCCAGCACAACGACCCCCCCAGAACCTTGATGAATAACCACCAAGGTAGGGAACTGGTTTTTAAAGGAAAATTGGAAAAACCCAAGGGCCAGGCCCTTTGGGGGGTGTGACGCGCCGCGCGCCCCCTCTATTCTGGACCCCCAAACCCCCTGGGTCACGGTCGCACCAATACCTGGGCATTGGCTGAAAAACCGTCTCAACCTCCGCACACACGTAGCTTACCGCAGGGCGCGAAAACAGCGGGATCTCCGTCCTACGGGAAAACACTGGCTTAAAAGGGGGGGGCCAGTTTCCAGGTAAAAGCGCCCCTTTTACATTACGCCACCCGCTTCTCCTGGATTTATAGCGCTAAAAGGCCTTATCTCCCCCACGAACACCTACCCCAAAAAATAGAGGCCACACAAAACAGCGCCCTGAGAGTCATCTAAAACGCCCCCAGATGGACTAAGGTCTGCAACCTGCAGCGGAGTGCAGGTAGTCCCGACTCGGCGCCGTATCGAAGAACGGACCGCCGCCTGCTCCCAAAAATAAACCCCCCCTTGCCCTCCCCCTTCGCCCCCCCCCCAAAGGGTTTTTGCAATCATTTTGCCAGGCCCCGCAACAATTTCGGGGGCAATTTTGGCAGCGTGCCGCAGAAGAAATTTCTCACTAGGGAATTCACGAAACCCCCTCAGAAAGGGGGAGGATTTCCCCCTCACCCGAACTTCGTACGCCACCCCCTTGGACCCCTCCTCCAATCACCAAATCACTCCACGTTTGAGCCCCCAAAGGCACCCGGCTCCCCGCTCCCCTTACGGGGAAAGGGTACAGGTCAGGGAGTTTTGAGACCCCTGCTTCCCTCACTTCTTCACAGACGGGGAATCCGCCACAGGGCACGGGAGCGGGTTTTGTGAGCGGACAAACCCCCAAAACAGTGGGTCTAACAGTGGCGCCAGCTCCTCCAGGGTGAACTAGCGAAAAGCGTGGCGTTTTTCACCCGCCCCGGAGAGTACTCCCTATGATCATACACACAGACTCCAAAAACCTCATCCAGGCCCAAAGACACACAGCCCCAGGATAAAATTTACCTCCTCACCCCCACTCTTTTCGGCCCCCCCGCTGGGTGCACGTGGCTGTAAAAACCCCCAATTGGGTTTCCCCGCCCGTAGGGGTTAGTGGAAAAAGAAGCAGTGACAGAGCTGCAAAAAAGCCGCTCCCTCCCCCCCCCCACCCCGGCGTTCGCCCAGCCTCTCCCAAACTCTTTAAAATAAATTGCCCCGCACGCCTTGCCGCCCGCAACCGAGGCCCCAGTCGCCTATCATCACCCCCGCCTCCCGGTACGCTGCTGCAACAGCATACCACCCACTTCCCCAAGACCCATCCACCCCCCCCACGTAGGGACCCACACACCGTTCCGCCCCGGCTTTCCCTGTTTTTTGGGAAAACCGCCGGGCGCTGTGGAATCACGTGACCCCTGCCAGGTCACCCCCTTGCACTCCAACACTACCCCCGAAGGCGAGGCAACCCCCACTCAGGGAACGCCCCCCACTCATCCCCAGCCCCGGGCATCCAGGTGCCGCCGCCGCTGCTGCTGCGGAATTAGAGCCCCCTGGCCACTTCACCCCCCCGTTCGGGAGTACCCCCCCCAAAGGGGAGCTCCAAACACTGCCTTTTTTATTGTAAGACATAATTCCACAGGGGGCTGCTATAGGCAAAAGTCCGCAACCAAAGTGTTGACAAAAAATTAACAACACAGAGAGAGAAGAGAGAAAAAAGAGAGGAGGAGAGAGAGAGAGGAGAGAGAGAGAGAGAGGAGAGAGAGAGAGAGAGAGAGGGAGAGGGGAGAAGAGAGAGAGAGAGAGAGGAGAGAGGGAGAGAGAGAGAGAGAGAGGAGAGAGAGGAAGAGAGAGGAGGAGAGAGAGAGGGAGAGAGAGAGAAGAGGAGAGAGAAAGGGGGAAAAGGGGAGAGAGAGGGAGAGAGAGAGGGGAGAGAGGAGAGAGAGAGAGAGGGAGAGAGAGAGAGGGGAGAGAGAGAGAGAGGAGAGGGGAGAGGAGAGAGAGAGAGGAGAAAGAGAGGAGAGGGGGAGAAGAGAGGAGAGGGAGGAGAGAGAAGAGAGAGAGAGAGAAAAAGAGAGAAGAGAGAGAAGAGGAGAAGGAGAGAGAAGAGAAAAAGAGGAGGGGGAGGGAAGAGAGGGAGAGAGAAGAGAGAGAGAAGGGAACAAAGGGGGAAAAAGAGAGAGGAGAGAGGGAGAGAGAGAGAACGAACGAGAAAAAGAAAAAAAAATTAAAAATAGAAAAAAAAAAGCAGAAAGGAGATTTTTTGGATAGGAGAGGGTAGGAAAATGGTTTTTAGGGCGAGGGAAAGGGGTGGGAGAGGGGGGGGGAGGGAAAAATTGCAATTTTATATTATTTAAGCTATTATTCAATAAAAATTTTTACGCAATTAACTATAAATTTTAAACAGGTTTTAAAGGGAGTTTTTTTGGGGTTTATAAATGTGGGGTTTTTTTCCCCCGCCCCTTTCTTTACGGGCGATAAAGGGGGGGGGGGGGAAAACTCGGTTGCCCCCCCCCCTTTTTTTCCCCAAAGAAAAAAAATATTTTGCCATTGAATATCAAATAATAATAACCCTTTCAAAAAATGTAAAAATGTTGTTTAAAAAATTTGGACCCACTCCTCCCCCCAGCAGGGGCCCCCCCCCCCTTAAAAAAATCGGTTTTATGGCCCCCCCCCCTTTTTTCAAGGCCAAAATGGTTTTTTTATTTTATTATCCCAAAAATCTCTGGAATTTTCAAAAACTTTAAAACTTATTACTTTTTTTTCCCCATTTTGAACCAGCTGGGAGGTTTTCCCCTTTTTTAGGTTTTCGGCGCCCCCCCCCAAAAGATTAAGACTCTGGCCCCCTTTTTTAATCACCATTACCTGATTTTGGTTTTTAATATAACCATAAAGGCAATCCCAGGGAAAGTGGCCTTAAAATTAAGAATTTAGGGTGGTAAACCCCCTTCCCCCCTTTTTTTTTCCTTTTTTTTGGGGCCCCCCGGCCACACGGGGTTTAGGAGGGTCAAAATACCCGGGTGAAGGGGAAAGCCTAAACGGGGTCCGTCCCCTCCCCCCCTCCCCCCCCCTTTCCTTCTTCTGCCCCGCGGCGACTTCGGCGAATGACGGCAAACCCATTAGGGGTTAATTTTTTGTCCGGTGGGCCGCATCGCCGACAAGGGCTGTCGCCCACGTCGCCAAAATGCCGGGCCCCGGCCAAACCACGCGGTTTGAAAATTCAGCCCCCAAATTCGGGGTGCATCCCCGGGACCACAAATGAAAATCAGCAATGTGATCGGCGCCGAGCGAGTCGTAAGTGGATTTAGGGCTTTTAAGAAGGAAATTTTTGGGTTTTTTTTCTTCGCCCAAAAAACGAGTTTTGCATCCCAAACCCGCACTGCCCCCAGCTAAGTTTCTATCTTTCCCCCACAGTCTGGAAAGAGCCCGTCACCCCGCGGCCCCACGGATTGATTTAAGTTTTTCTTTTGGTTTCAGGTTTTCCCCACGACCTTAGAACCTATTATTACTTCGCATAAAAAAAAGAGAGAGGAGAGAGAGAGAGAGAGAAGGAGAGAGAGAGAGGAGAGATGAGAGACGAGAGAGAGAAGAGAGAGAGAGAGAGGAGATGAGAGAGAGAGAGGAGAGAGACGAGAGAGAGAGAGAGAGAGAGAGAGAGAGATAATAAAGAGACATTAATTCTTTAGTGCACAACCTCCCAAGTAATAATTTCAGGACTTCGCCGCATTATCTCTACATTATCAAATACCAGTAAAATGAACTTAAGTAATATAATATATCAGACCTGTTTTTTTTCGATTTCCTTCCAAAACATGAACAGGAAACTTTGAACATATCTATTTTTAACCAGAATGTCGATCTTACATATTATCCAAGTACAATACAATCCTGGGAAGGTATATAATGCTTGGCGTGACGAGTCAGGAATTCAGTTGTTGGGCTTCAGGGGGTTACTATTGAAAGGTACAGACTGCTTTGATGTCATATAGGAGAGCTGGGTAAGTGAACGGGATATTTATGTAAAGGAATTGAACTATAGTTGTATGTAAGTCCGCTGCATTCACTGTTTCTCATGTCAAAAGGATTAACCCCTTCACGCCCAGATCTTTCCTTTGCTATAAAAATAGTGTATGTTGTCGAGCCATAAAATAATGAAAAGTAATTTAATAATATACTAAATTAGTTAATGGACAAGGATACTAAACAGGTCATATCTATAAAAAATATTGCTTATATTCACTAAAAATCGCCTAATGGTACCCAAATTACAATGGAAATTACGTTATGGGTCTCAAGAGGTTAAATGATTAGTATAATGAGGATTTATGAGGATTTGGGCATTGAGTCAGTTCTCACCATACTCGTTTCAATGGTCTGATAAGCTTTGGATCATTGTATGGAAGGTTTGCGGCAAGAAATAGAGCAGCGGAAAGATACGCACCAGGAATCTTCTCTCTCTAATCTCTATGGATTAATAAGGAATCTTTTAAGTCGAGTCACAACTAGGGGCTCAGACAGATCACAGAACATAAACACTTTATAAATCAAAGTGTCAATGACCAGTGCGGGGGACGAATGTATGTACAAGAAGTAATGAGGAAGATGGTGATTGATATCAAAGGTTCTGCATCAATTTGTGACGCGCAACTATAAGGGGGGTTGATGAGAGCGAGGGAAAAAAAATTCAAATCACGCCGTTCCTCTTCCCTTTAAAGGTCCTAAAGTTGGCTTTTTTCCCCCCCTTAACTATACAGGCCCCCAGACATTAACAATAACGCCTCTACATCTCCCTTACTTGTATCTCCTGTCTCTTTTATTTTTCTTTCCTTCTTGCTTCTAAGGAGGAAGATGCATGCGCCTGAAGATTAACGAGAAACAAATATTCCTTCACTGTTATAATTTAACAGAGGAAGTGTGCTGTGCTTGCTTACAGGATGACTATTTATTTAAGAGATCTATTAAAAAGGGTCAGTGTCAAGTCAAGAAGGAACAGGTGGCTCAAGGAAGGGTAAATGTCAATCAAAATTTTTGGACTTCTCGAAAAAGTACGAAAAACATGTAGGGAAAGGCGATGGGATGCAAAGCCGAGAGAGAAGTCCTCCCTTAGCCTTGGATGCATGCAGGTTTAACACTTGTGCTCGTGTAGATGACATGAGATGTTCAAGCATGCAATGGAGCTGGATGGGCAGATAGCGAGAACAGTGAAAACGAGGATATGAAGACGTGGAAAAAGTTTGGGAATAAGGAAAGGAAAGATATTTTCATTATGATTTGGACAACGACAAAGATGTGCGATGATGCCATGGCAGTTCAATATCTCAAGTTTGCGTGGTGAATGAGATGAAAACTTGGTGTCGTCTAACTAACAAGGGGGAAAGGGCGATAGACAACAACAAGAGGAAAATGAAACGTTCGTTATTGTTTCGAATAGTTGGGAAAAAGCTTTAGTATTTAGTAAAAGAATCAGGGTGCAGTATGCGATAATGAGTGAAAGATGAAGAGTGAACTGCCTAGTATAGGAGGGAGCGAGTCATATTGTATTACTGTTGGAAAACACTATAATATTTCTGAATGATGCAGGGGCTTTGAAGGGTCAGGTAACAGCCTTTCACTTCGTGGTGTAGATATCGATGCTGGGTGTCCACAGAAGCAGAAATAATCCCTATAGGGTAAGTTATTTTTTCTTTACCCCCTTCCTACNTAACACTACCTCTGAGTGCGAGGCAACCTCCCACTCAGGAACCCTCCCACCTCTCCGCACCGGACACCCAGGTGCGCCGCGCTGCTGCTGCGGTAATTAGATCGTCCCCTGGCCACTCTCCCTCCACGTTCGGGAGTACCCCCCCAAGGTAGTCAAACACTGCCTTTTTTATGTAATACAAATTTCACAGGGGGTCTGCTAAGGCAAAGCTCGCGCAACACAAGTGTTGACAAAATATTAACAACAAACAGAGAGAGAGAGAGAAAAGGGGGAGAAGAGAGAGGAGAGAGAGAGAGGAAGAGAGAGAGAGAGAGAGAGGAGAGAGAAAAGAAGAGGGGAGGGGAGAGAGAGAGAGGGGGAGAGAGAGAGGATGGAAGAGAGAGAGAGGGGAAAAGGGGAGAGAGGAGGAGAGAGAGGAGGGGAGAGAGAGAGAGAGAGAGAGAGAGAGAGGGGGAGAGAGAGAGAGAGAGAGGAGAGAGAGAGAGGGGGAGAGAGAGAGAGGAGAGAGAGAGAGAGAGAGAGAGGAGGGGAGAGAGAGGAGTGAGGAGAGAGAGAGAGAGAAGAGGAGAGAGGAGAGAGGGGAGAGAGAGAGAAGAGAGAGAGAGAGAGAGAGAGAGAAGAGAAAAGAGAAAAGAGAGAGGAGAGAGAAGAGAGAGAGAGAGAGAGGGAGAGAAGAGGAAGAGAGAGAAGGGGAGAGAGAGAGAGAAAAGAGAGAGGGGAGAGAGAGGAGAGAGAGAGGAGAGAGAGGAGGAGAGAGAGAGAGAGAGAGAGAAGCGGAAATTTTTGAGATATTTATTAAGATTATTATTATCATTATTATTATTATTATTATTATTATTATCGTCATCATTATCCACTATAAATAGAGCAGTATATTTAGTGCAGTATCTTTAGCGCTATACTGCTTCCGCAGTTTCTTTAGTGCCTAGGACTCAATGGTTCTTAACCTGGGTTCGATCGAACCCCAGGGGTTCGGTGAGCCAGTCTCAGGGGTTCGGCGGAGGCCCTCCGAAACACATTGCAATTGTACTATTATTGTAATGCTGGATTATTCACCATAATAAATTATACGCGATATTAACGTATATTTAAGCAGTGTAGTGGAAGGAGAGTTATGTGTGGGTGTGTATACATGTGTGTTTGTGTTCACCCGCCTCTCTCTCTTTCGAGCAGTGGCGCATATAGGGGGGGGGGGGGGAAGCACTCGGTCATGCCCCCCCCCCTTTTGTTCCAAAGGAACAAAAATAGTTTTGCCATTGAATATCAAATAAGTGCAATATATCCCTTCTGATGCCTCAAAATGCCCCTAAAAATGCTTGATTTTCAAAACATTTCGTGACCCACTCCTCAGACCACCCAGCTGTAGAGGTATGCTTCGCCCCCCCCACCTTAAATAAATCCTGGATTCACCCCTGTGCGGCCCCCCCCCTTCCCTTTTCAAGGACCTATATACACCCCTGCTTCCGACTCCTTCCTTCCTTATTCTTATTATCCAAATATACTCTTGAATTTTGAGGCAAATTTTCTTTAATTCTTATTATCTTTTTTTTCTTCCCATATTTGAGGGTTCGGCTAGTCTGCGGAGGTTTTCGTTAGGGTTCGGCGCCTATGAAAAGATTAAGAACTACTGGCCTAGGTGATTGTTATCACCACTTCACCATGTAGTTTTGTGTTCATTTAATAATATTTGGAGGCACATAAATGAGCAATCACCAGGATGAAAGTGTAGCCTTCAAACTCTACAGAATTGATAGGAGTAGCCGTAACAGCCCTCCTTCCCTCCCTCCTTCCTCTCCTTCCTTCCTTCCTTCCTTCCTTCCTCGCCGCGCCGCACCGCGCCGACTACGGTCGGTGGAGGCAGGGTCATAGAGATGACCCTGGGTGGAGGGGCTTGCCATATTCGGTGTCAGTCACAGCAGCTGGGAACAGTCATCGCACGACGGCAACCGTGGTTGCCGTCGTGCTGCGACTGTCGGCGACTGTCGGCGAATGACGGCACAACCCAATATTGGCGGTTAAATTCGTTTTAGTCCGCGACTGTCCACGACTATCGCCGACAATCGTGGACTAGTCGCCGACAAGTCGCCTAACTGCGGCGACCCGAGCCAACCACGCCGGTTTTGAAACTTCAGCCCCCCAAATTCGGCTGCAGTCGGCACCGACTAGATGAATCAGCAAGTCGTGACAGGTCGCCGATGCGAGTCGTAGAGATGGCCTTTAGGTAAGAAGGAATTTTGGTCTTTTTATCTATCGACACCAAAGACGAGTTTTGCATCCCACACTGCACTGCCTCCAGCTAAGCTTCTCTATCTCCGCCACAGTCTGGATAAGAAGCCAGTCACCCCCGCGGCCCACGGTATTGATTTAATGTTTTTCTTTTGCGTTTCAGGTTCTCCCCACGCACCTTACTGAACCTCATTATTATCTTCGCATAAAAAAAAGAGAGAGAGAGAGGAAAGAGAGAGAGAGAGAGGAGAGAGAGAGAGGGAGAGACGAGGAGAGAGAGAGAGAGAGAGGGGAGAGAGAGAGAGAGAGAGGAGGAGAGAGAGAGAGAGGGGAGAGAGAGATAGATGAGAGAGGGGAGAGAGAGAGAGGAGAGATAAATAAAGAGACATTAATCTTTTGTGCACAACCTCCCAAGTAATAATTTCAGGACTTCGCCGCAAATTTTCTCTACATTATCAAAATACCAGTAAAAGAACTTAAGTAATATAATAATCAAAACCTGTTTTTTTTTGATTTCCTTCCAAAACATGAACAGGAAACTTTGAACATATCTATTTTTTAAACCCGAATGTCGATCTTACATATTATCCAAGTACAATACAATCCTGGGAAGGTATTAATGCTTGGCGGACGAGTCAGGGAAATTTAGTTGTTGGGGTTCAGGGGGTTACTATTTAAAGGGGACAGACTGCTTTGATGTCATATAGGAGAGCGGGAAGGAACGGGATATTATGTAAAGGAATTGAACTATAGTTGTATGTAAGTCCGCTGCATTCACTGTTTCTCATGTCAAAAGGATTAACCCCTTCACGCCCAGATCTTTCCTTTGCTATAAAAATAGTGTATGTTGTCGAGCCATAAAATAATGAAAAGTAATTTAATAATATACTAAATTAGTTAATGGACAAGGATACTAAACAGGTCATATCTATAAAAAATATTGCTTATATTCACTAAAAATCGCCTAATGGTACCCAAATTACAATGGAAATTACGTTATGGGTCTCAAGAGGTTAAATGATTAGTATAATGAGGATTTATGAGGATTTGGGCATTGAGTCAGTTCTCACCATACTCGTTTCAATGGTCTGATAAGCTTTGGATCATTGTATGGAAGGTTTGCGGCAAGAAATAGAGCAGCGGAAAGATACGCACCAGGAATCTTCTCTCTCTAATCTCTATGGATTAATAAGGAATCTCTAAGTCCGAGTCACAACTTATGGCTCAGACAGACTCACAGAACATAAACACGTATAAATCAAAGTGTCAATGACCAGTGCGAGGGACGAATGTATGTACAAGAAGTAATGATGAAGATGGTGATTGATATCAAAGGTTCTGCATCAACTTGTGACGCGCAACTATAAGGAGGTTGATGAGAGCGAGGGAAAAAAAATTCAAATCACGCCGTTCCTCTTCCTTAAAGGTTCCTAAAGTTGATGCTTTTTCCACCCCTTAACTATACAGGCCCACAGACATTAACAATAACGCCTCTACATCTCCCTTACTTGTATCTCCTCGTCTCTTTTATTTCTCTTTCCCTTCTTGCTCTAAGGAGGAAGATGCATGCGCCTGAAGATTAACGAGAAACAAATATTCCTTCACTGTTATAATTATACAGAGGAAGTGTGCTGTGCTTGCTTACAGGATGACTATTGATTTAAGAGATCTATTAAAAAGGGTCAGTGTCAAGTCAAGAAGGAACATGGTGGCTCAAGGAAGGGTAAATGTCAATCAAAATTTTTGGACTTCTCGAAAAAGTACGAAAAACATGTAGGGAAAGGTCGATGCATGCAAAGCCGAGAGAGAAGTCCTCCCTTAGCCTTGGATGCATGCAGGTTTAACACTTGTGCTCGTGTAGATGACATGAGATGTTCAAGCATGCAATGTGAGCTGGATGGGCAGATAGCGAGAACAGTGAAAACGAGGATATGAAGACGTGGAAAAGTTGGCAATAAGGAAAGGAAAGATATTTCTCATTATGATTTGGACAACGACAAAGATGTGCGATGATGCCATGGCAGTTCAATATCTCAAGTTTGCGTGGTGACTGAGATGAAAACTTGGTGTCGTCTAACTAACAGGGGGAAAAGGGCGATAGACAACAACAAGAGGAAAATGAAACGTTCGTTATTGTTACGAATAGTTGGGAGAAGCTTTAGTATTTAGTAAAAGAATCAGGGTGCAGTATGCGATAATGAGTGAAAGATGAAGAGTGAACTGCCTAGGTATAGGAGGGAGCGAGCTCATATTGTTATTACTGTTGGAAGCACTATAATATTTCTGAATGATGCAGTGTCTTTGAAGGGTCAGGTAACAGCCTTTCACTTCGCTGGTGTAGATATCGATGCTGGGTGTCCACAGAAGCAGAAATAATCCCTATAGGGTAAGTATTTTTCTACCTTCCTACGACTTGAATCTTTTCAAGAGAAGAGTGACAAGACACCTCCCGAACTAAATTGGCCCACCCCCCTTTCTTTATTCTCTTACTGTCTTCTTTATAGGGACTGGCAACTAAGCGGGCTTTGTGTTACCTCTTTTCTTTGTGCCCTTGGCCAGTCCGTTGTGATGCAAAAAAAAGGGAAAAAAAGTAACAGAAGGAACACATTTTTTGGGCCTCATAATAAGAGTTTGGAAAGCGAGCTTCATCCGTATACGGGTGTAATTATTGCGGCAGCTGTTTTGTATAGGTATGAAACATGGATTATAAAAAAAAGTTAGAAAATAAGATATCCTTTCTAATTCACCATTCTAGCTCAGATTTTGATTTACTTAGAAAATGAAAAAACAAGAAGCAAAATTAATAGCTTTTTTACGTCACTTCCGAACCCTCGGACTCTCAGGATGGTGGTCGTCTCACGTAGACTAGAGAATGTCATAAACCTTGTGAGTCTTATTATTTTCTGGTATTATAGAGTGATGATGATTGAGGCCGCCTGACACTCCCTTTCCTCCCCCACCAGGATGCAGTGGCTGGTGGTCGGCGTGGTGCTGGCCGCTATCTTGGCCCACACGCAGGGTAAGCATTAATAACGTCACATCATATAAAGCTGTATATTCATAATGTAAAGGCTTATTACTCATGTTTTCTTTCCATTCTTGTATTTTATTACGTATTATTATCCTTGTATTACATTATTTGTATGCTATTATTTATGTTTTCTTTTCATCCTTGTATTTCTATCATGGGAATGAGTGTGGCTGAAATGTACGTACATTACTATACTGTAAATATCGCGCGTCTGTTCCATATTAAAAACGATTATGATTGATACTCGTCCTGTGAGAGAGTATGATTAACGGAAATTACTCAACTTAATTATATTATTATGGGGAAGACAATGCAGTAAAGATCATCATTTCGGCCGGAGTTACGATTGAGTTACTATTGATAACCCTTAAAGTAATCGTCCAGACCATTTCATCATTCCTGATTTGATGTAGTTAGAGTATATAGCCATTATCGAGTGTATCAACAATATGTTGTCACTTTTTGCATCCAGTCAGCCGTTTTTTAATAATCCGCAATCAAAATCTGTAAATTCTCCGAACTTCGAAAACGCTGCTGGCAACTGGCAGACGATGCGCCACGGCTCGGTGACGTAAGAGGAGGAAGGCCTCCTCTCTCCGCGCTGATCAGAAGCACGTAAACACAAGAGATAAATATAGTACTTGAAGATTTTTGGGTGTTTCTGATAGATTTTTTTTGCGATGTGGCATATACTTGCATCCTTCATGTATACAGCAAGAAAGCTGTGCCTTTGCAGAGAGCTTAGCACCCATTTCTGACCTTTTTGGCCATGATATGTCTGTGCAGCGCCTGGCAGTGGCGGGTGAGAGGAGCGCGGCTAGACAATATGCTTCATTTCATCACTATCGCCAATTGTTGTGTGTAAGGGGGTTGTTGTGTGTAAGGGGTTGTTGTGTGTAAGGGGTTGTTGTGTGTAAGGGGCTGTTGTGTGTAAGGCGTTGTTGTGTGTAAGGGGTTATTGTGTGTAAGGGGTTGCTGTGTGGGTCACCACCCTATGCGGCCGCCGTCCCCATGCGGCCGCCCGTATGATTCACATATCTAGAGGGCAGCCGCGCGGAGCAAACTATTGTTATACGTATATGTTTATTGTACATTATGTTTAACATATATAACTATATGTTAAACATAAGATATGTCATAAGTTATTAACCTAACCTCACTATAACCCTTAAAAATTACTAACCTAACCTAACCTAACCTAACCTCACCTCACTATAACCCCCTAAAAGTTACTAACCTAACCTCACTATAAGTTACTAACCTAACCTCACTATAACCCCTAAAAGTTACTAACCTAACCTCACTATAAGTTACTAACCTAACCTCACTATAACCCCTAAAAGTTACTAACCTAACCTCACTATAAGTTACTAACCTAACCTCACTATAACCCCCTAAAAGCTACTAACCTAACCTCACTATAACCCCTAAAAATTAATAACCTAACCTCACTATAACCCCTAAAAGTTACTAACCTAGCCTCACTATAACCCCTAAAAGTTACTAACCTAACCCTACCATAACCCCGTAAAAGTTACTAACCTAACCCTACCATAACCCCCTAAAAGTTACTAACCTAACCCTACTATAACCCCCTAAAAGTTACTTCTATTGCCGTAGGCGGCCGCATTTTCCCGCGGCCGCATTGGGGATACACCGTTGTGTGTAAGGGGTTGTTGTGTGTAAGGGGTTGTTGTATGTAAAGGGGTTGTTGTGTGTAAGGGGTTGTTGTGTGTAAGGGGTTGTTGTGTGTAAGGGGTTGTTGTGTGTAAAGGGGTTGTTGTGTGTAAGGGGTTGTTGTGTGTAAGTGGTTGTTGTGTGTATAAGGGGTTGTTGTGCGTAAGGGGTTGTGTGTAAGGGGTTGTTGTGTGTAAGGGGCTGTTGTGTGTAAGGGGTTGTTGTGTGTAAGGGGGTTGTTGTGTGTAAGGGGTTGTTGTGTGTAAGGGGTTGTTGTGTGTAAGGGGTTGTTGTGTGTAAGGGGTTGTTGTGTGTAAGGGGTTGTTGTGTGTAAGGGGTTGTTGTGTGTAAGGGGTTGTTGTGTGTAAGGGGTTGTTGTGTGTAAGGGGGTTGTTGTGTGTAAGGGGTTGTTGTGTGTAAGGGTTGTTGTGTGTAAGGGGTTGTTGTGTGTAAGGGGGTTGTTGTGTGTAAGGGGTTGTTGTGTGTAAGGGGTTGTTGTTGCCGCTAACATCTGTTCGTCCGCCTCGTATTCTGGTCTGAGGTTCGTTTTCCTCATAGTATACGCGAGCAGCGTCATTTATTTCGGTCTTAGATTGAGCATCGTACTCTAGATCTGTCACAGCGACAGATTCACTGTCTGACACCGAAGTACAATATCGCTCATCATAACATTTGCCGACAGGTGTCAGACAGATGTTTACATTGGAGCGTTCCTCCTCTGACGTCATCAATAACATTCGTAGTCCTGTTGGAGGGAAGAATTTTTTTTTTCGCGCGCCTTTTTACAAAAGTCGTGTTTTTACGGAAATAAGGCCTGGAAATCAATTGTTTTTGGTGGATTAGGTGTTTTGAATGTACATTCAACATAATTAGACAAAAAAAATGAGTCTGGACGATTACTTTAAGATAGCCAGATATATAGGCATCTCTCGGCACCATCACACTATTCCCCCGACAGTGCCACCACACACCACACACCCACACATCACACGCCCACCATACATCACATCCCCACCCCACACCCCCACCACACACCACACCCCCACCACACACCACACCCCCACCACACACCACACCCCCACCACACACCACACCCCCACCACACACCGCCACCACACATCCAACCCCCACCACACACCACACTCACAGCCCCACCATACACCACACACCGCCAACACACATCACTTCCTCACCACACACCGCCAACACACATCACACACCATCACACACCGCCAACACACATCACTTCCTCACCACACACCGCCAACACACATCACACCCCACCACACACCGCCAACACACATCACTTCCTCACCACACACCTCTAACACACATCACACACCACCACACACCGCCAACACACATCACACCCACCACACACCGCCAACACACATCACTTCCTCACCACACACCTCTAACACACATCACACACCACCACACACCGCCAACACACATCACACCCCATCACACACCGCCAACACACATCACTTCCTCACCACACACCTCTAACACACATCACACACCACCACACACCTCTAACACACATCACACCCCACCACACACCGCCAACACACATCACACCCCACCACACACCTCTAACACACATCACTTCCTCACCACACACCTCTAACACACATCACACACCACCACACACCTCTAACACACATCACACCCCACCACACACCTTTAACACATCACTTCCTCACCACACACCTCTAACACACATCACACCCCACCACACACCTCTAACACACATCACACACCACCACACACCTCTAACACACATCACACACCACCACACACCTCTAACACACATCACACACCACCACACACCTCTAACACACATCACACACCACCACACACCTCTAACACACATCACACACCACCACACACCTCTAACACACATCACAACCCCACTCACATTTTCAAACCGGCTCATCTGTCCTTGTGCTCTCCTCCTCCCCCCTACAACCCTCGCGACGTGTTGTAACAAGATGATAATATTTGGTGGGAAATATAATTCCTATGCACGTGCAAAATATAGGGAATACGTGCAAGAATATTTCCCTTGAGTAACATTTATAATCGGATTTTCAACACGTATGGTGGGAGTAATTTGTACAGAGGAATGATGCGAGATAAAGAGAGTATCAGATAGACAGTCTACAAACAATGGTATCAGTGATTGCGTCATGTTTTCTGGCCCAAGGACGCGATGCCAGCGACGCGAGGTTCGTGGTGGCGCGCTCCACCAAGACAAAAATCTTCTTCTCCACCGCCACCACTGTCACGCCCTTCACCTGCGCCTCCTTCACCAACGGGGGTGTGTGTCAGCGGCGGCGGTTCAGGCGGTTCTCCTCCTTGCCGGACTTGAAGGATGCCAAAGACGCGTAAGTCAAGGAATTGCTTTTGCTTGGGTGTTGTAAGTTTGCTTAAAGTAATCGTCCAGACCCATTTTTTCTTTGCATAATTATGTTGAATGTTCATTCAAAATACCTAATCCACAAAAAAATATTCATTTCCACGCCTTATTTCCCTAAAAACATGACTTTTGTAAAAAGCGCGGGAAAAACAACAGCCCCATTCCAGCCGTGGCGGGAAACTTGCTGGCGACGTCACACGAGTAAGCCTCCCAGCCCTGCCTGATACAGATGCACGGAGACTCTGAGAAAAATGTAGTACTTGGGGAATTTTGGGTGTTTCTGATGTATTTTTTTTTGCGATGTGGCATATACTTGCATCCTTCATGGATACAGCAAGAAAGCTGTGCCTTTGCAGAGAGCTTAGCACCCATTTCTGACCTATTTGACCATGATAATGTCTGTGCAGAGCCTGGCAGTGGCGGGTGAGAGGAGTGCGGCTAGACAATGTGCTTCACACCGCGCTCCTCTCACCCGCCACTGTCAGGCGCTGCACAGACATTATCATGGTCAAATAGGTCGGAAATGGGTGCTAAGCTCTCTGCAAAGGCACAGCTTTCTTGCTGTACCCATGAAGGATGCAAGTATATGCCATATCGCAAAATAAATATATCAGAAACACCCAAAATTCCCCAAGTACTAACCACATTTTTAATTTAACCACAATTTAATTTTTCTCCGTGTCTCCGTGCATCTGTATCAGGCAGGGCTGGAAGGCTTACTCGTGTGACGCCGCCGAGCCATGGTCCGTCGTCTGCTGATCGCACGTTGTGTTTTGAGAGCTCGGGGAATTTACAGATTTTGAATGCGGATCATTTAAAAACGGGTGACTGGATGCAAAAAGTGACAACATATTGTTGATATACTCGATCAAGGCTATATTTTGACTGCATTAAATCAGGAATGATGAAATGGTCTGGACGATTACTTTAAGAATATTATTGAGTGTGTTGTATAGAGGTGGAACGGATATCTGAATCCGCATCCGCAATATATCCACATCATTTTTTACATCCGCATTCATCCGTATGCATTGATGCGGATGTTATGCGGATATCTTGAATAACTAGACGCTACGTGTCAGTTGGGAGAGGAGGAGAGAGAGAGAGGAGAGAGAGAGAGAGAAGAGAGAGAGAGAAGAGAGGAGAGAGGAGAGAAGAGAGAGAGAGAGAGAAGAGGGAGAGAGAGAGAGGAGAGAGAGAGAGAGAGAGGAGAGAGAGAGAGGAGAGAGAGAGAGAGAAGAGGAGAGAGAGAGAGAGAGAAGAGAGAGAGAGAGAGAGGAGGAGAGAGAAGAGGAGAGAGAGAAGAGAGAGAGAGAGAGAGAGAGAGAGAGAGAGAGAGAGAGAGTCGAAATAATGTAACTAGTTATAAAGAAGAAATATTCTGGGATTAATTTGTGCAGGCGAGAGAGAGAGAGTAACTAAAAATATCCTCATCCGCATTCGCAAATATTGAAAAATCGCCACCCAGTCCACCTGTAGCCCTGTCGTATCTTCGCAGCCCCGCCCTGGACGGCACGCTGGTGGATCAAGTGGAGGTGGAAGGCGACGGGGAGCGAGAGAAACGGCTTTCCTTCACCCTATGGACCACCACCTCCACCACCGTCACCCTCACCTCCACCTCCATCAACAGTTCCACCACCTTCTCCCTCTCCTTCTACTGCACGGTGAGCGAAGCAGCCTTCCCCCCTCCCTGCGGCTAGACTCCTGAACACCACCACGGCACGGCAGGGCACGGCACGGCACGGCAGGGCACGGCAGGGAGGGAGGGGGTCATCGTGGCACGCCTGACTTGTAGGGCGGCGCAATACAGGGTCGCCTCAACAGAGACGCTCAAGGGCCTCGCTTGCCACGATCCCTGAATGTCGGTTTTCCTGTTCACACGACACGTATTACTTGAGGAAAGAAACTTGTAAATATTGCTGCGATATTACATGGGGCAGTTATGTCAATATAGTTAATATGAACATCAATTCGTTTTGTTAAGTCAATAAAGATTATATATGCATCTCTTCGTTTTGTGTACCTAATTAGAATAAGAAACATGCCCAGCTCCTACCGTAGATAACACTATAGTCGCCACCTGCACTAATGTCGCCAGGCGCCATATATTACGAATTATAGCATCCCTACTGATTTGTATGTGCCACTGAAGATGATACACAGTAGTATATATCATGACTGTATAATCTACCCTGTTTCAGCGTTGTTTTATGCTTTGTATCTGTATATGGGGAGGCGGTAGCAGAGTGGTTAGCATCTCCGACTGGCGTTCTCGGTGACCCGAGTTCGATCCCTGACGAAAACCAAAACCTTTCTGCACCGTCGAGTGGCCTAAGAACACCCACATGCCCTGCCCATCAACTCTACCTTCGACTGCGAGTGCATCGGAGGACACAGGGGGGCGGCATGAGCCTCTAATCACAGGCGTCACTATAAAAATCTTGCCTGCGCCACCACGGGCAAGGACCAACCATCACAGCCCTCATGTGAACCTCCAGAGCCTACCATCCGAGCCCTGGGTCACCACTGCCTACAGGCGCTATAGGCACAAATGTAAAAGAAGAAAGAAAAAAAAAAAAAAAGTATATACGGTTTCAAATTTCACTACTCGTTTTTTTTTTCGGGCGACGACGACGGCGGGAGGACACTCAGAACATAAACACTAGCTGGCGATCTTAATGTAGCTCCGTTACCAACGTCGCCACTCGGTTATATTTTTGTAATTTGTTCATTTATAACCATAATATGACACAGATGAAGACACAAAATGACAGACTCTCCAGATAGCCCCTTCTAACTTTCCTGAAATCATGGATGTAGAAATGTAAGTATTAACGCCACCACACGTCTGTAAAGCGAAAAAGAAACGTTATCCTGGCGAGTTTAGTGTTACCTACGGTAAATATATAAAGAAAAAAAGGATAGCCCTTTCAAACATTTAAAGTGTCAACGTGAGTTAAAAAAGTCCTATTCAAGACACACGATCTTTGAAATCTTTTGGCAAATCGAAGTTAACAGCATTGGTGATAGGGTTATCAACATTAAACAGGGTACGAATGATCGATAAGCAGCAAGGAACAGGTTGTGGCCTATACCTGTGCAGCCTTACCTAACATTATATCAAGCAAAAAAGTCGACTGTCGGGAAATCTGAAACGGTGGTCACTTTAGGATACTTTTATTTATTTCACATCGATTTCATTATTTTTCTTGCTGGGTCCACTGTAAAGGTAAAGATGGGGGCATACGCTAAGCTGCGCATGGCCTCGGTGCTCATCCCGTCGCATTAGCCCTTGAGCCTATGGTGGGTGATAGCCCGCTACCCAGGGACACAGATGACGGCGGGGCACGTCAAAAAGTCTTACGGCGGATTGGCATGGCCCACGGTGTTATGGACTCGCTCAGCGGGAGTATTTGGCGTTGTCGGTACCTGTGCAGGAGGACAAAGATCCAGATCTTCAAGTCGCTTGTGATCCCTGTCTTACTCTATGGTTGTGAGACATGGACACTAAATAGTGACTTGAAGAGATGAATCGATGCCTTTGGTAATAAGTGTCTTCGCAGAATCATGGGGTATCGCTGGGATGATTACGTGTCAAATCAGCGATTGCACTGTGAGACTGAATCGAGGCCTATTACCTGCATAGTCCGTCAGCGCCAACTTCGGGTATATGGGCATGTGGCACGCTACCCTGAAATCGATCCTTCCCATCGGGTTGTATCTGTAAGAAACAATCTGGCGTGGAGGACGCCAAGGGGGCGCCCACAAGGCTTGTGGCTGGGGCAAGTTGATGTTTCTTGTCGAGAGCTGCTTGGTATGGGAAAGGAGCCTTCATGGGGACTCGCGCGTGGTGACCCCCGGGAGTGGCGTCGTAGGGTGAGCGAGGCGACGCGCCCCCCGGCGTATGCCCCCAATGATTGATTAAGGGAAACAGGGCTAGTGCGACATCCGGATTACCACAGTTACCTTCCCCAGGTACCAATTTATCGACCAACCCCAAAAGGAATGATGAACAGCTGTTTGGGCTGCACGCCGATTGCCCTGGTCGGGATGCGAGGCCGGGATATGAACCAGGGCCCGCGGATTCATAGCTAGGCGTTTTACCCACCACACCACGGAGGCGCATAAGATTGGCAAGGCCATACACTGATATGTCCTATGACTAACCATCTCTCTCGCATCACCCCCGTGCAAGCATCTCTTTTATGACTCCCTACTGTATAGTGGACACCCGGCCTCTCGGTACCCAGCACAAGGCGGCTCCTGCAGGGACTCCACTCTCTCACACGACTGAATGCTCGGTGTGTATATATAGGCTCGCTTGCTTTCTATAGATCCATGCTCGACACTGCAATTAGGAAACATTGTCTCTAATATTACCCTACATCATTTTTATGCAGGTTTTCTTCTGATATCTTCTCAGTGACGAATACATTTATTATCTATGTTTAATAAAAAAAATAGTTACGAATATCAGTGGTTTTAGTTAACTGCAAAAATGTTAAAGGTATACTAACTAATGACAAACGAATGAAATAACTACTGCAATTTGCTTCCAACTTTCCTTACCACATTAATCTGCTTGCAGGAAAAAAACACGAAATTAGAGCCTGGACACTCCCTCTACACGCATGGACGGGCGAGGAACTATTAATAGCATCCTACGCGTGCCTCCCTTCGTGCCCTAGCTAGAGTGCTATATAACAGATCTACCTCAAGGGGAGAGTGTTCCTCGTTCTCCGGACATTTTCAGGTTGTTATTCCATGGGTTCACACGGTAGTGGTACTATACTGCTTTGTTATAACTGTGACATACAAAAATACTCTTGGAGCCTTTCACTTCAAATGGAAGAAAAGTTACGCATAATCCACCAGAACTAAAGCCTGCAACAGCCTGTAAACCTCCCCCCACCAGAACTAAAGCCTGTAACAGCCTGTAAACCTTCCCCAATCAGAACAAAAGCCTGCAACAGCCTGTAAACCTTCCCCCACCATAACTAAAGCCTGCAACAGCCTGTAAACCTCCCCCTACCATAACAAAAGCCTGCAACAGCCTGTAAACCTTCCCCCACCAGAACTAAAGCCTGCAACAGCCTGTAAACCTCCCCCCACCATAACAAAAGCCTGCAACAGCCTGTAAACTTCCCCCACCATAACACAAGCCTGCAACAGCCTGTAAACCTCCCCCCACCATAACAAAAGCCTGCAACAGCCTGTAAACTTCCCCCACCATAACACAAGCCTGCAATAGCCTGTAAACCTTCCCCCACTATAACAAAAGCCTGCAACAGCCTGTAAACCTTCCCCCACCATAACTAAGGCCTGCAACAGCCTGTAAACCTTCCCCCACCAGAACTAAAGCCTGCAACAGCCTGTAAACCTCCCCCACCATAACAAAAGCCTGCAACAGCCTGTAAACTTCCCCCACCATAACACAAGCCTGCAATAGCCTGTAAACCTTCCCCCACCATAACAAAAGCCTGCAACAGCCTGTAAACCTTCCCCACCATAACAAAAGCCTGCAACAGCCTGTAAACCTCCCCCACCATAACAAAAGCCTGCAATAGCCTGTAAACCTTCCCCCACCATAACTAAGGCCTGCAACAGCCTGTAAACCTTCCCCCACCATAACAAAAGCCTGCAACAGCCTGTAAACCTTCCCCCACCATAACAAAAGCCTGCAACAGCCTGTAAACCTTCCCCCACCATAACTAAGGCCTGCAACAGCCTGTAAACCTCCCCCACCATAAAAAAGCCTGCAACAGCCTGTAAACCTTCCCCCACCATAACTAAGGCCTGCAACAGCCTGTAAACCTTCCCCCACCATAACTAAGGCCTGCAACAGCCTGTAAACCTTCCCCCACCATAACAAAAGCCTGCAACAGCCTGTAAACCTTCCCCCACCATAACAAAAGCCTGCAACAGCCTGTAAACCTTCCCCCACCATAACTAAGGCCTGCAACAGCCTGTAAACCTCCCCCCACTATAACAAAGCCTGCAAGAGCCTGTAAACCTTCCCCCACCATAACAAAAGCCTGCAACAGCCTGTAAACCTTCCCCACCATAACAAAAGCCTGCAACAGCCTGTAAACCTTCCCCCACCATAACTAAGGCCTGCAACAGCCTGCAAACCTTCCCCACCATAACAAAAGCCTGCAACAGCCTGTAAACCTTCTCCCACCATAACTAAGGCCTGCAACAGCCTGTAAACCTTCCCCCACCATAACTAAGGCCTGCAACAGCCTGCAAACTTTCCCCCACCATAACTAAGGCCTGCAACAGCTTGTAAACCTTTCCCCACCATAACTAAGGCCTGCAACAGCCTGTAAACCTTTCCCCACCATAACTAAGGCCTGCAACAGCCTGCAAACCTTCCCCCCGCACACATAAACTTCCAGGGCATCACTTGAAAACAATCCACGCTTGAAAGGCTGTAAATATCAGTGTATTACCCGTATGATTATTTTCCTCACACTCGTATAGTCGATGTGGCTGATGGCAATGCTATCTACCAACACGCCAGTCCACTCATGGCCGGGTTCGACTCCCGAGCAAGGCGAGCAGGCGGCATCCAACCACATAAATATTTCCCTCACCCATCCATGGTTTGTCAGTAATGGACGCCGACGCTGAGGCCAAGGAGACGTAACTGTGATATCTCGGTTGTCTTTGTGAATTCAGTTCGTGAAGATTCAAAAGCTCAATCAATGGCAAGAACAGTGTTTGTAGTCCACTACGTTAAGATTAAAGACGACAGATTAAGCAAAGCAAATTTTATTAAACTATTCAAAACATGTCGCCCCTCCGTGATGTAGTGGCTAGCAGGTCTAGCTACAAATCCGCGGTGTAGACTACATTGTGTATACGCCGACTACATTGGCGTATACACGCCAATGTAGTCGGCGTGTAGCCCAACTAGCTGTTCTTCCTTCCTTTCGGGGTTGGTCGATAAATGGGTACCTGGGGAAACCTGGGGAAGGTAACTGTGGTAACCCGGATGTCACACTAGCTCTGCGTCCCGGGGTAACGGGTTGTCACCCACCACATGTTCAAAGGCTAATGCGACGGAGATGAACACCGAGGTCACGCGCACCTTGGCGTATACATGTTGGCGTGTACATATATGTGGCGTGGCGCCACATATTTGTGGTGCATCGTATGTACAGAACCTCTCCCTCTGTTAAGTCTAAAGCTGAATCGAGGTCTTTGGCAGATGAAGTATGGAGTACCGATGACATTTTGTTGACACAATTCAATAAGGTTGATGGTAATTGATGTATACAACAAACAGGCCTTTGACGACCCCCAAAACTATCACCGAGTCCCATTGGACCTGATAAGATGCTGGCGACCCTCTGAACGCTTCCATCGAACCTCTGCGATCTATTTCAGCTCCATCTGTGACCCTGAACCAAACCAAAGAACCAAAACCTTAACGTTCATGTTTTGTTGCAGGATGCGGTGGCTTGTTGTTGGTGCTCTTATAAACCTCTGCTGCTTGGCCTACGGTAAGTAAAAAAGCACAACTTATTTCAATACAGTCGACTGCAACAATTACTGATTGAATTATGCAATCACGAGTATATTAGTTGGCATTGATTTTGTGCGAAGTGTTGCAGCTGGTATTCGCAAAAAACGGCACAGGAAAAAATGTCACAAAGTTTGGAGGAGGAAAAAATGGCACATAAAAGTAATGGCATCTTATAGTGTCGATTACTAGTCTAGGTTAGGTTAGGTAAACAATTACAAATATTTAAATACTTTACATATTTGAAAAAATTATCAAAATATGCCATTAATTCCTGTGCCATTTTTTCCTACATTCGTTGCAGCTGTATTGAAATGAATGTCTGTATTGCTTTAAAGTGTAAGTATCCAAATAGCTGTCATAACAACCCCTTCCTGAAATGATGCAGCTAATCACTCACCAAGTATTGAACTGCTTCCCTGACCGTGTGCGTGGCCAGGTCGTGACAGCGGCAATGCCCGGCTGGCGGCGGTGGTGCGCTCCACCAAGACGGCCTTCTTCCTCACCACCTCCACCACCACCACGCCCTTCACCTGCGCCATCGCCACCAACTTAGCGGTCTGTCAGAGGCGCCGCTACCTGCGTTACTCGGCCATCGACGACTTAACTGGTCGCATGCCAAAGTGAGTGCTTCATCCTACCCTCTCTTCTTCTCAACCTTCCCTTCTCCCTCATTTGTAACCGACCCCGTTTTCTTAACCCTTTCTTTCTCTCTTTCCAGCTTTCTTATTTTTTTCCTACCCTTCCTTTCTATCTTTTCGGCTTTCTTATTTTTTTCCTTCTCTCCTTTATTTTGTCTTCATCCGGTTTTTCAAACACCGAACATTCATCTCTTTCAGAGTCTTGAAATATACGCCCTGTACAGATAAATGAAGAGGGAAGAAATAGAGAGAAACTGGTTCACAAATAGGGTGGCAAATGATTGGAATGGACCCAGTCATGGGGTAGTTAGTGCGGAGTCAATAGGGAGTTTTAAAAGGAGGCTAGATAATTTCATGGATGGGGATGAAAGGTGGATGTTGGTTGTGTTAAGTAACAGGAACTACCTCGTGTAGGTCTCACGGCCTCTTGTAGCTTCCTTATGTTCTTAACCCCTTAAGACCCAGAACGTAATTTCCATTGTAATTTGGCTACCATAAGACGATTTTTAGTGAATATATGCAATGTTATATAGATATGACCTGTTTAGTATCCTTGTCGACTAACTAATTTGGTATATTCAGTTACTTTTTATAGTTTTATGGCTTGAGAACATACAATTTTATATAGCAAAGAAAAGCTCTGGGTGTGAAGGGGTTAAGTCCTTGTACGGTACAGGTATAGTGGTGTGACGTTCAAAATATAATCTTGACTCATGGTTCAGGGCCTTGATTCACGGGTCGATGCTGGACACCACGAACCCCGAGGTCGCCGAGGAGGCTATGGAAGACCGAGACCCGCGCCTGGCCATCACCTTCCGGGTCACCACCACCTCCACCCTCACCATTACCTCCACCTCCATCAACAGCGCCATCACCTTCTCTCTCTCCTTCTTTTGCACCGTCAATGGCGCCCAGTTCCCACCGGCTTGTGGCTAACGGCAGACAGCGAGCACGAAACACTACCCATCACACGAGTCAGAAGCTCAGCTAATCATGGTTAAGAGCAGCAGGGTCGGGTTATATCTACTTTATTCTATGTCTGATATTCGCAAGTGTCTCCGTCCTTGTATCCTACGAGTATATTTCATGTCCTCGCCCTGTGTTCCCAGCCTGCCTTCCTGAGCTCTGGTTTGTGTGAAGCCACTCGTTCATCAACTTCAAGCATGTCTGTACTTTAAGCTCATTTCATTCAAGTCTTCGTGTTGGGGTCAGTTATGTAAATACGTGAATAAATAGTTGTACATTTCAATATAAATGCTTTATTTTTTAATATTCTGCTGAGGGATTACAAGATGCATCGGTAGAGAAAGGCCGTCACTAAGGTGTACTGAAGCCGTCTTTGGACTTTAGTCTTTCCAATGTATCAAGTCACTTTAGTCGCTTTAATTACTACCCATTACCATTATAATTATACATATATATACATTCCTACTCTCCCCCTATGATGAGCGAATAATACCTCCCTCATAAGGGGGGGGAGGTAATAAAACTACCACTCTACTAATTCGAGAGAACTGGAACCCAAAATGCCAGGGGTCGCTGGCAGTTTTAACTCACTTTTTTGATAATAAGTTGGTCTACTGGAAAACAAAATATGGGCTTATTCCACTGCACTTAAAACACAAAAGTATAATATTAAGAACGATTTTCTTCTATATGTATATTGTATAGAAGCCTGATTCTGTAAAACATTGTATATAACCAAATAACCAAGTAGGTTATAGTTGAGGAGGCGAGGTAAATGCTACTCTATGATATTATATAGTCAATAACGAATGTTTAGAAGTTATCTATAACTAGGCAGTCATATTTTCCTGTTATTATTGTGTATCAATCAGATAGAAAGCCTGGAAGTGCAATGAGTCGACGCGTGAAGTCGTAATGTTTTGATTCAATCTCCCCGCCACAATCTCCCCGCCACCACTCCCCGCCGCAGCACGTCGCCTCCACAATTATAACCTACATTGTCGCAGCAACAAGCCGATTTCGGCATTCTTTATTCTTCGTTTTTCCAAGGCATTGCTTATTGTATTTTGACAAGCGTTTGCCAGACGCAGCAGTACTGTCTTAGAAAACAGTGTGAACATCGCCCAAATTTTACATGCCACAATATACATGTAAAAAATATATTAAGCTTTGCTACTCGAGGCGAGTAATTTGCATTAAATTGCTATTATAGAACGTTCCATCGTAATGCATGTCATCCATATAATTAGTAGAACAACAGAAGAACTATATTTTTTGGTATTCAGATGCGGTGCATCAATGTTTATCGCGAAATTAATTTATGAAAAATATTAGTCGCGGAGCCAAAACACAGTAGACCAACCTTTGAGTTAAAACTGCCAGCGACCACTGGCATTTCTCGAGTTTCAGATCATTGGAATTGAGAGGGTGGTTGGTGGGTAATTTCTACAAGTGACTTGATAAAATGGAAAGACTATAGTAGTTTACTGGTGACTCGCTTACAAGGCTGAAGGGAGAACCGTGAAATGTCAGTGCATTTTTTAAGCAAATCTTACTGGGCGACATTCTTTGGATATCCAGAAAGGTAAAGGCCTACCTGTTAAAATATAGTTTTTTGAATACATCAAGATAAGATAAGATTTTCATCCTATCTAGACACTTTGCAAGTACCAACTACAAGGTTATTGACTATACAAAGCGCCGCCACGTCAGCACGAACTAGGCGGACTCGAACCGCTGACCGAATGCACAGGGACGCTGCACATTGCGAGCTCACGTCTCTACCAACCTTGCCACCCTGACGGGCGTGAATACATCAACTTAACCATTTTGTATATTGTGTATAAATAAAGATCATATGCAGTAATAAGAGTGCACTTCTGGATCTAACACACACAGATAAGACGAACCATTGTATCCAGGAAAGATTTTATGAACAAATATCTTGTCGCCCAGTAGCTTAAAATTGTTCTTACTGGGCGACAGTTTTCCATCACTGGGAGACATTTTGGTCGCCCAGTTGTGATGTTAAAAACTGCACTGTGAAATGTGGTGCGTATACTATAGTGTTGGTGATGCGAGTGACGAGGTGATATAATCCTTCATTCTTTTACTCAGGACTGGATGTGCGTACGGGGAGGTATTGAAAGGGTGAAGGGAGGTATTTGAAGGGTAGTAAGGAAAGTTCACGCCTTCACGGCGATTCACGTTAGCTCCACCCCTTTGTGTGACGTCACGAGTTCTGACAACCGTGATTGGCTGTTGATATCCCTAGACCACAAACTCTTCCAAATCACGAGAATATGCGTACGGGAGGATGAGTGGAGTGGTGAATATCCTGAAACACCACTAATTGTTCACATATATATTACATTATCTAATCAGCACATACATTCCCGATGCAGATGATTAGACACAGTACAAGACACGTGAATAGATAAGTGAGATATGGAACTTAGTGTGCGTCTAGTACTATAGCATCTCAGATCTGCCCGATGGTTACCAAACACTCCCGGGAGGTAGGAGGGAGGACGGAACTAAAGGGAGCAAGGGAGGTCAGGGGAAGGTAACTGAGGGAGGTCAGGGGAAGGTAACTCAGGGAGGTCAGGGGAAGGTAACTCAGGGAGGTCAGGGGAAGGTAACTCAGGGAGGTCAGGGGAAGGTAACTCAGGGAGGTCAGGGGAAGGTAACTCAGGGAGGCAAGGGGAAGGTAACTCAGGGAGGTCAGGGGAAGGTAACTCAGGGAGGTCAGGGGAAGGTAACTCAGGGAGGTCAGGGGAAGGTAACTCAGGG
>JACEEZ010011235.1:200000-330000 GCA_016584305.1 Chionoecetes opilio
GAGGAGAGAGAGAGAGAGAGAGAGAGAGAGAGAAAAAAAAATCCAGTGCATTGGAAGCGTTTCAGTATAGATTAGCTTGAGACATTTTCTTTCTCTCCTCGTTATTGCTGAGCGTCGGTTGACCTTGTCTGTTCGGATCTACCCTTGACCTAAACACGGAGCACGTGGGCTGCAGTGGCGGCTATAGGAGAGGCGGGGCCCTGGCTCGGTGTAAGGTGAGGAGCCCCCAACAATTTGATCAATGTCAATATTTTTTTCGAATTATGACAATAAAAGTCATTTGGCGTCTGGTCAAATCTGGTGTTTGGACCAGCTGGCAGAAATCAGTAACTGGCAAAGGTATGCAGGATTTGTAAAAGAATAGAAAGATTTTCAATAAAAAATGTGCCTTGAAAAGATAGAAGCAATCAAAATCTGATTTCAAGTATACACAAACTATGATAGGATACACTATCGATTCTTATTGTGCACTTTATCATCTAATAGTGGGGACAACGTCGGTGCATGGGACCCCCGCTTAACTCGAGACATTCGTTTTGTCTAATTTATGTTACTCGACCACCGACGGTCAACCCTGGCAAAAGCTGGGCACGGGGCCCCTGTCAGCGCGGGGCCCTTGGCCATGGCCTACTCGGCCCCCTCCCACCTAAATCCGCCACTGCGTGGCCGTGTCGAGGCGGCAGGGTGGTCAACGAGCCATCAACACTCCCGAGCTGGTCCATTGCATGTGTTACCTAACTTATACCTTCCTTGGTTTGGGATCTAACTTTCCTTCTCGACGACGTTACCCGAATAGCAGGAAGTTAGGAGCAAAAAGCGAGAAGAGAAGTGGTGCACTATATAACCCAGCGCTCCCATACCCTCGTACTCCCTTCCCTCCGCCCCTTAATACCGGAACAGGTGGGGCAGGAAAACACGCTTGGTTGTTAGGGTGGACAGCATTACCGTGGTGTTGCAAAGAAACATCTGCACAGCCGCATGCCCCTGTGTGCTGCCATTGTATTTGACTCAAAGCGGCACACACGTCCGTCATATCAGCCTCGAAAGGGGGAAAAAAAGAGAATACGTTTCTTCAGTCGCAGTCTGAATTGTCGAAAAAAGTTTACCCTCTGTTTTCATGATATCCACATGCAGTTGTCCAGGTCCATCACGGTAGTCAGAGGGGGTTCTCAGCCTCACACGCTAGAGTCCAGGATGGCATGACACGTGCGCAGATGTAATACAAGTGTGCGCTCCTTCTCGTTAAGTTTTGTGTCAGCCACTCGTATAGATTGCAATAATGACTGTGACTCTAAGTGATTTGCGATTTTTCTCTTAGAATAGAGAAATTAATACTTATAATTGAAATACAATACATACATATTGCATGCATGGAATTATTGTAGGTTTTTGGAGAAGTAAAAAAAGTTGCTCACCGGAAGCTGGCGCGAAGTCAAACAAAAAAATGCACACTATTCTATTGCAAAGCACTCTTGTTAATGATCAACACTTACTTGTACAGCAGGGTTTCAAAGGTTATTCGTGTTAGGTAGGAATGAATGTGTGATATCATGTACCGTAGATAACAGTAAAGTCGCCAGGACAACTTTTTTTTCTGTTTACAGACGTGTGGTGGCGTTAATACTTACATTTCTACATCCATGATTTCAGGAAAGTTAGAAGGGGCTATCTGGAGAGTCTGTGTCATTTTGTGTCTTCATCTGTGTCATATTATGGCTATAAATGAACAAATGACAAAAATATCTACAAAGTGGCTACCAACAGTAGAGTCGCCATCTAGTGTTTATTTACTGAGTGTCGTACCGCTGTCGTCGTCGCCCGAAAAAAAAATGCGTAGCGAAATTTGAAACCGTCTATACTTGCAGATACAAAACATAAAACAACGCTGAAACAGGGTAGATTATACAGTCATGATATAAACTACTGTGTATTATCTTCAGTGGCACATAAAAATCAGTGGTGATGCTATAATTCGTAATATATGGCGGCTGGCGACATCACTGCAGGTGGCGACTTGACTGTTATCTACGGTAGGGCAGTGGTTGTGGTGGCGAGGGCGTGGTGTGGGTGGTGAGGCAAGGAAGGTCCTCGTGAGGGCAGGAAGGACCGAACGGGATGCTTCTCTTGTGACACCTCCCCAACTTGTCGACATTTAGCAACTCTCAACGTGAAATTAACCCTTTAGACACAAACTATCTCACCAATTAGTCTTGATTAATATGCAGAAGATAATCATGACAGTGCGTTTGATATTTTTCAACACATGTCGACTTGAATTATTTCCCTTTTGCATCATCAGGTTTCCAGTGCACACTTTCCGTATTATTTGTGCAACTCACGGTAACTATTTCCAAAGCGAACATGCAAATCATCCTGAATTATGAAGAACTTCACTTTATGTATTTATACGCTTACAATATTCAACACAACAATAATAATAATAACGATAATAATAATAATAACATTAATAATAATAATAATAATAATAATAAAGATAGCAATAACAACAAAGATATAATAGGTATAGTAACAATAATGATAATCTTATGAATAATAATGATAATAATAGTAGTAATCACACCTTTCCCGCCGTGTCTGCAGAATGAACTGGTTGGCGTGCAGCGTCCTCATCGGAGTCCTGTGCTCGGTTCACGGTGAGTGTTGGGACCTGCACTTTGTTTGTTTGTCTTGACCAGGCACTGTGAGGGCTCGCATTGCTCTAGACTCGCCGCACGTTAAGTTGGCGAAAATGGGGCCTCTTCACTCCCCTCTTCCGAACGCACGGGATTGGCTGAGGTGTTGAGTGAGAATGCCTTACTCCAAGTTCCGCCCTAAAGCCCCAACATCCAACACCTCAGCCAATCCCGTGCGTTCAGAAGAGGGGAGTGAGGGGGCCCAATTTTCGTCAACTTAACGTGTGTTGAGTTACGTGAGGTATGATGTAATGTTAGTGACCGGTACTCTGAAACACCTCTCAAGTCTTGGGGAGTTTCAGTATGCATAAAAGGCTTTAAGGTAGAGGTGACGTGTGAGGACATTGAGTGCACTGTGCCAATATTCTGCCAATGTGTGTTTGGGTCACAGTAATGAAAGCATGGAAAACTAAATGTTTTCAGAAAGCATTCTATTCATGTTTTAGGGTTGGGTTACCGTGCTCACGTACAATATTTATTCTATGATCATAATTTTCTTTACGATTAGTATTTATATTTCATTTTATCGTACCACACAAATAAGTCATGTCAGACCTTAACCCCTCACCGCTACACCTCAGACGGGCAGCCAAAAGCCAGGCTCTGATTCATAACACAGTAAGACGATTAACTAAAGATCTCAGAAGAGTTTACATGCTTTAGACATTCTGCATTAACCCCTTCACGCCCAGATCTTTCCTTTGCTATATGAAATAGTCTGTTATTAGCCGTAAAACTACAAAAAACAACAACTAAATAAACCAAATAATGGACAAGGATATTAAACAGGTCATATCTATACAATATTGCTTATGTTCATTAAAATCGTCGAATGGTGGTTATATTACAATGAAAATTACGTTCTGGGCCTCAAGGGGTTGACCACACACACCGTATCCAAGCTCAGGCGTTGCGTGCTGTCGCACAAAAATAATCTTTTATCATTACTAAGAAATTGGTTAAGAAGTTAGAAAATATTAGAAAAGTAAATCATCTATAGTTGTCACGCCCAAGAAGGTATGTAGTGGCATTGTGGTATTTGTTCCATCCCGCACCTGTTAGTATATGTATAGTATAGACTATAGTCGCTGCACGTTGTTAAGTTGACGAAAATGAGGCCCCTTCACTCCCCCCTTCCGGACGCACGGGATTGGCTGAGGTGTTGGGTGAGAATGCCTTACTCCAAGTTCCGCCCTAAGGCCCCAACACCCAACACCTCAGCCGATCCCGTGCGTTCGGAAGGGGGGAGTGAGGGGGCCCAATTTTCGCCAACTTAACGTGTGGCGAGTATACATGTATCGTGTTAGCTGAGGTGTTGCCGCTAATCTGCTGTGATTACCCCCTGCAGGGCGGGGCGATGACGACGCCCGTATCATAGCCAAGCGCACCACCAAGACGGCCATCGTGCTCACCACCTCCACCACCACCACGCCCTACACCTGTGCCTTCGCCACCAACGCTGCTGTCTGCCAAAGGCGTCGTTTCCGACGCTACGAGCCGATCTACGAGGAGAAACAGGAAAACAAGGAGTGGGTATTTCATATCACATCAGAGTACTTTTTATTGAGCTGAATTGATAATTTTGAGTCACTTTAATATATTACTTAATTATGTATTCATCTATTTTTTCGTGATCGCGAGGCAGTGCTGACATGGGCGTTACTGTGCATTATGAGTACATGATTTGCGGTGTTTCAAGTTTTCTCTTTCGTGACAAACATGATCATGTAACCCGTAGTGGCATTATGGTAGCACGCTTTTCCCCCACCAGTGTTAACATGAATCTTGAGGTCTTGGCAGATCATATAACATTGTGGTATTGCCGTGCGCGGATAACTGGGCGGCAGGAATATTTTTTCCATAAACCTCTTTGGAATTTTAAAAGGAGGTTAGACAATTTCACGGGTGGGGAAGAAAGGTGGATGTAGATAGTGTTCATTAACAGGAACTACCACGTGTATTGTAGCTTCCTTATGTTCTAATGTTCTTATGTTCTAATTTTCTAATGTTCTTTTGTTCTTATGTTCTTATTCTAATCGGACCTTCAGCTATAACATCACAGGTGTCACTATAAAAATCCAGCCTGCGCCAACCAACGAGCGGAGAGCCAACTACCATCACGTCCCTCCATATGATAAATAGCCTACTGGCGCTATAGGCAAAAATAAAAAATAAAAAAATAAAAAGTTCTTATGTTCTAATGTTCTCTATGGCAGGATGATTCTGGACGGCTCTCAGGACAGCGGCTCCGTGCAGGTGGCGGAGGAGGGCGGCAAACGAGACCCACGCATCGCCCTCACATTGTGGACTACCGTCTCCTCCACCCTCACAGTCACCTCCACCTCCATCAACAGCGCCACCACCTTCTCCCTCTCCTACTACTGCACAATCAACAACGTCGCCTACCCACCCACATGCGGCTAAGACCTGTAGAGCGAGGCCTGACGTCGTGGCTGGCTGATCTGTAGCCATCTTTAACTTATTTACATTTGGGGTCGATTATGTACATATATGAGTGAAATAAAGGCAGTTACGTTACTTTAGAATTCTGAACCCGCCTGTGTGAAACCTGGTTTGTGCGGTGAGTGTGGTGTGATGAGTGGGAGGCAGACAGGTGGTGTGATGAGTGGGAGGCAGACAGGTGGTGTGATGAGTGGGAGGGAGACAGGTGGTGTGATGAGTGGGAGGCAGACAGGTGGTGTGATGAGTGGGAGGGAGACAGGTGGTGTGATGAGTGGGAGGGAGACAGGTGGTGTGATGAGTGGGAGGCAGACAGGTGGTGTGATGAGTGGGAGGCAGACCGGTGGTGTGATGAGTGGGAGGCAGACAGGGGGTGTGATGAGTGGGAAGGAGACAGGTGGTGTGATGAGTGGGAGGGAGACAGGTGGTGTGATGAGTGGGAGGCAGACAGGTGGTGTGATGAGTGGGAGGGAGACAGGTGGTGTGATGAGTGGGAGGCAGACAGGGGGTGTGATGAGTGGGAGGGAGACAGGGGGTGTGATGAGTGGGAGGCAGACAGGGGGTGTGATGAGTGGGAGGGAGACAGGGGGTGTGATGAGTGGGAGGGAGACAGGTGGTGTGATGAGTGGGAGGCAGACAGGGGGTGTGATGAGTGGGAGGCAGACAGGTGGTGTGATGAGTGGGAGGGAGACAGGGGGTGTGATGAGTGGGAGGCAGACAGGTGGTGTGATGAGTGGGAGGGAGACAGGGGGTGTGATGAGTGGGAGGCAGACAGGTGGTGTGATGAGTGGGAGGCAGACAGGGGGTGTGATGAGTGGGAGGCAGACAGGGGGTGTGATGAGTGGGAGGCAGACAGGTGGTGTGATGAGTGGGAGGCAGACAGGGGGTGTGATGAGTGGGAGGCAGACAGGTGGTGTGATGAGTGGGAGGGAGACAGGGGGTGTGATGAGTGGGAGGCAGACAGGGGGTGTGATGAGTGGGAGGGAGACAGGGGGTGTGATGAGTGGGAGGCAGACAGGTGGTGTGATGAGTGGGAGGGAGACAGGGGGTGTGATGAGTGGGAGGCAGACAGGTGGTGTGATGAGTGGGAGGCAGACAGGGTGTGTGATGAGTGGGAGGCAGACAGGGGGTGTGATGAGTGGGAGGCAGACAGGTGGTGTGATGAGTGGGAGGCAGACAGGGGGTGTGATGAGTGGGAGGCAGACAGGTGGTGTGATGAGTGGGAGGGAGACAGGGGGTGTGATGAGTGGGAGGCAGACAGGGGGTGTGATGAGTGGGAGGGAGACAGGGGGTGTGATGAGTGGGAGGCAGACAGGGGGTGTGATGAGTGGGAGGGAGACAGGGGTGTGATGAGTGGGAGGCAGACAGGGGGTGTGATGAGTGGGAGGCAGACAGGTGGTGTGATGAGTGGGAGGGAGACAGGGGGTGTGATGAGTGGAAGGCAGACAGGTGGTGTGATGAGTGGGAGGGAGACAGGGGGTGTGATGAGTGGGAGGCAGACAGGGGGTGTGATGAGTGGGAGGCAGACAGGTGGTGTGATGAGTGGGAGGGAGACAGGGGGTGTGATGAGTGGGAGGCAGACAGGGGTGTGATGAGTGGGAGGGAGACAGGGGGTGTGATGAGTGGGAGGGAGACAGGGGGTGTGATGAGTGGGAGGCAGACAGGGTGTGTGATGAGTGGGAGGCAGACAGGGGGTGTGATGAGTGGGAGGCAGACAGGGGGTGTGATGAGTGGGAGGGAGACAGGGGGTGTGATGAGTGGGAGGGAGACAGGGGGTGTGATGAGTGGGAGGCAGACAGGGGGTGTGATGAGTGGGAGGGAGACAGGGGGTGTGATGAGTGGGAGGGAGACAGGGGGTGTGATGAGTGGGAGGGAGACAGGGGGTGTGATGAGTGGGAGGCAGACAGGGGGTGTGATGAGTGGGAGGGAGACAGGGGGTGTGATGAGTGGGAAGGAGACAGGGGACAACAGGTAGGCTATCAAGGTTGCTGGTAATACACCTGAGTACGTATATGACGCAGCCCCACTTATTGTATTCCTTATCCACCTCCTTTCTCCCTTCGTTTATATTTGCCTCCATACCTATTTCTCTCCTATTCTCCACTTTCATTATTATGGTTTTTTTCCTGTATCAGTTTTGTCTCTGCTTCTGAACGTCTTCTCCTCATTTTCTTCATTTCCTTTTTCCTTTTCTTCTAACGCCCTGGATGTGTTCTTGGAAAGTGCGTTAAACGACGTTGAACGAAGACAAGTTTACCATACGCCAAATCATATATACAAACAGCTAAGAGTCGAGTTTCTAGACGTATTGTGGTCACAAAAACATTCCCAAACCACGAAATAAAGAGCCAAAACACTTAACATTAATCATTGAAATAAATTAGAAAGGGGAGAGAAGGAGAGAGTTCAGTGGAGACATAAAGGGAAAAGGAGTTGATATAAAAAGACTTGGAGCCGGCTGATTTTACGTGATATATTTAAGGAAAAATATGTGTTGCCGATAGGATATTGTTGTAAGTTCTTTGTGGGGGGGGGGAGAGAGAGAGAGAGAGAGAGAGAGAGAGTATGAAATTTAAGACATCTACTCCTACTCTCTCTATCTCACTTTCTCACTCACACTCTCCATCCATGCACTTGAGAAAGATTAAAATAAACGGTGAATTGATTAACACACTCAACTGGTTAATCAGTGGTTTCATAGGCAACATGGGGGGGGTCATCTTCAGCCACTCGACGATTGTAGAAAGAGCTTGCTCCCGACACGATTCGAACTGGTGACTTCCACCTCACCAGGCGTTAACCACGACCACTTTGCGATGATAACTGTATTTAATAATGATCCTTGTAAAAACCAAAACTTGACATTTAACCCGTTGGACAAAGTATTCCCACAAGATGTTCAATCATTGGGGGCATACGCCGGGGGGTGCGTCGCCTCGCCCACCCTACGACGCCACTCCCGGGGGTCACCACGCGCGAGTTCCCATGCAGGCTCCTTTCCCATACCAAGCAGCTCTCGACAAGAAACATCAACTTGCCCCAGCCACGAGCCTTGTGGGCGCCCCCTTGGCCTCCTCCACGCCGGATTGTCTCTTACAGATACAACCCGATAGGAAGGATCGGTTTCAGGGTAGCGTGCCACATGCCCATATAGCCGAAGTTGGCGCTGACGGACTATGCAGGTAATAGGCCTCGATTCAGTCTCACGGTGCAATCGCTGATTTGTCACGTAATCATCCCAGCGATACCCCATGATTCTGCGAAGACACTTATTACCAAAGGCATTGATTCGTCTCTTCAAGTCACTATTTAGTGTCCATGTCTCACAACCATAGAGTAAGACAGGGATCACAAGCGACTTGAAGAACCGGATCTTTGTCCTCCTGCACAGGTACCGACAACGCCAAATACTCCCGCTGAGCGAGTCCATAACACCGTGGGCTATGCCAATCCGCCGTAAGACTTCTTGACGTGACCCGCCGTCATTATGGACTGCGCTACCAAGGTATGTAAAACTTTCCAAGATCTCAATGTCCTCGCCACACGCATGAACAGACTGTACTGCTTCATCTAGTAAGTCTCCAATAACCTGGACCTTGGTCTTGAGCCAGGAGACCTCAAGTCCCAAAGGCTTTGCCTCCTCGTGCAGCGCCTCGAGAGCCATCACCAGGACCTCCAGCGACTCAGCAAAGATTACTGCATCATCGGCAAAAACAAGATCAGTGATCTTGGTGTTGCCGACGGATGCTCCACAATCACTTTGATCTACAACCTTGTCCAATACCCAGTCCATACAAGCGTTGAAAAGTGATGGGGCAAGGACGCACCCTTGCCTCACTCCTGTATTCACAGGAAAGAAGCTGGATACACCTGCCCCACACTTCACAGCACTCTCTCAGTCCCACAAGATGTTGAAAAACAAAAATCGGTGCAAAAATCCGATCGCATTCAGTGCACTTGATTGTGACGGGACTGCGTTATGAGCACTTGATTGTGACGGGACTGCGTTATGATCACTTGATTGTGACGGGACTGCGTTATGGGCACTTGATTGTGACGGTACTGCGTTATGAACACTTGATTGTGACGGGACTGCGTTATGAGCACTTGATTGTGACGGGACTGCGTTATGAGCACTTGATTGTGACGGGACTACGTTATGAGCACTTGATTGTGACGGGACTACGTTATGAGCACTTGATTGTGACGGGACTGCGTTATGAGCACTTGATTGTGACGGGACTGCGTTATGAGCACTTGATTGTGACGGGACTGCGTTATGAGCACTTGATTGTGACGGGACTGCGTTATGAGCACTTGATTGTGACGGGACTGCGTTATGAGCACTTGATTGTGACGGGACTGCGTTATGAGCACTTGATTGCGACGGGACTGCGTTATGAGCACTTGATTGTGACGGGACTGCGTTATGAGCACTTGATTGTGACGGGACTGCGTTATGAGCACTTGATTGTGACGGAACTGCGTTATGAACACTTGATTGTGACGGGACTGCGTTATGAACACTTGATTGTGACGGGACTATGTTATGAGCACTTGATTGTGACGGGACTGCGTTATGAGCACTTGATTGTGACGGGACTGCGTTATGAGCACTTGATTGTGACGGGACTGCGTTATGAACACTTGATTGTGACGGGACTGCGTTATGAGCACTTGATTGTGACGGGACTACGTTATGAGCACTTGATTGTGACGGGACTACGTTATGAGCACTTGATTGCGACGGGACTGCGTTATGAGCACTTGATTGTGACGGGACTGCGTTATGAGCACTTGATTGTGACGTGACTGCGTTATGAGCACTTGATTGCGACGGGACTGCGTTATGAACACTTGATTGTGACGGGACTGTGTTATGAACAATTGATTGTGACGGGACTGCGTTATGAGCACTTGATTGTGACGGGACTGCGTTATGAGCACTTGATTGTGACGGAACTGCGTTATGAACACTTGATTGCGACGGGACTGCGTTATGAGCACTTGATTGTGACGGGACTGCGTTATGAGCACTTGATTGTGACGGGACTGCGTTATGAGCACTTGATTGTGACGGGACTGTGTTATGAGCACTTGATTGCGACGGGACTGCGTTATGAGCACTTGATTGTGACGGGACTGTATTATGAACACTTGATTGTGACGGGACTGTGTTATGAGCACTTGATTGCGACGGGACTGCGTTATGAGCACTTGATTGTGACGGGACTGCGTTAAGAGCACTTGATTGTGACGGGACTGCGTTATGAACACTTGATTGTGACGGGACTGTGTTATGAGCACTTGATTGCGACGGGACTGCGTTATGAGCACTTGATTGTGACGGGACTGCGTTATGAGCACTTGATTGTGACGGGACTGCGTTATGAGCACTTGATTGTGACGGGACTGCGTTTTTTTTTTTTTTTTTTTTTTTTTTTTACATTTGTGCCTATAGCGCCTGTAGGCAGTGGTGACCCAGGGCTCGGATGGTAGGCTCTGGAAGTTCACTTGAGGGCTGTGATGGTTGGTCCTCGCCCGTGGTGGCACAGGCAGGATTCTTATAGTGACGCCTGTGATTAGAGGCTCATGCCGCCCCCCTGTGTCCTCCGATGCACTCGCAATCGAAGGTAGAGTTGATGGGCAGGGCATGTGGGTGTTCTTAGGCCACTCGACGGTGCAGAAAGGCTTTGGGTTTCTTCGGGGATCGAACTCGGGTCACCGAGAACGCCAGTCGGAGACGCTAACCACTCCGCTGCCGCCTCCCCCACTTATGAGCACTTGATTGTGACGGGACTGCGTTATGAACACTTGATTGTGACGGGACTGCGTTATGAACACTTGATTGTGACGGGACTGCGTTATGAACCCTTGATTGTGACGGTACTGCGTTATGAACACTTGATTGTGACGGGACTGCGTTATGAACACTTGATTGTGACGGTACTGCGTTATGAACACTTGATTGTGACGGGACTGCGTTATGAACACTTGATTGTGACGGTACTGCGTTATGAACACTTGATTGTGACGGGACTGCGTTATGAACACTTGATTGTGACGGGACTGCGTTATGAGCACTTGATTGTGACGGTACTGCGTTATGAACACTTGATTGTGACGGTACTGCGTTATGAACACTTGATTGTGACGGGACTGCGTTATGAACACTTGATTGTGACGGGACTGCGTTATGAACACTTGATTGTGACGGGACTGCGTTATGAACACTTGATTGTGACGGGACTGCGTTATGAACACTTGATTGTGACGGTACTGCGTTATGAACACTTGATTGTGACGGGACTGCGTTATGAACACTTGATTGTGACGGGACTGCGTTATGAACACTTGATTGTGACGGGACTGCGTTATGAACACTTGATTGTGACGGTACTGCTTTATGAACACTTGATTGTGACGGGACTGCGTTATGAACACTTGATTGTGACGGTACTGCGTTATGAACACTTGATTGTGACGGGACTGCGTTATGAACACTTAATTGTGACGGGACTGCGTTATGAGCACTTGATTGTGACGGGACTGCGTTATGAACACTTGATTGTGACGGGACTGCGTTATGAGCACTTGATTGTGACGGTACTGCGTTATGAACACTTGATTGTGACGGGACTGCGTTATGAGCACTTGATTGTGACGGGACTGCGTTATGAGCACTTGATTGTGACGGGACTGCGTTATGAACACTTGATTGTGACGGGACTGCGTTATGAGCACTTGATTGTGACGGAACTGCGTTATGAGCACTTGATTGTGACGGAACTGCGTTATGATCACTTGATTGTGACGGGACTGCGTTATGAGCACTTGATTGTGACGGTACTGCGTTATGAACACTTGATTGTGACGGGACTGCGTTATGAACACTTGATTGTGACGGGACTGCGTTATGAACACTTGATTGTGACGGGACTGCGTTATGAGCACTTGATTGTGACGGGTCTGCGTTATGAACACTTGATTGTGACGGGACTGCGTTATGAACACTTGATTGTGACGGGACTGCGTTATGAACACTTGATTGTGACGGGACTGCGTTATGAATCTCTAATGAAAAACAGAAAAGTTTCAGAGAAAGAGGTGTTTTGACATCTGTTTAAACAAAAACGGCAACTCTGGCGAAGCTTATCTGGGTACGCAAAGTGGATAGGGAGGTTCACATCTATAGAGAAACCTTGAGGCTCCGATATTGTGCCATGTAGTATTGGGTTGTGCTGATATTTCTGAAGAGCAAAGACATACATTTGGGTATTATTCCAGATGAACACCGAACTCACTTTGGTGGACGAAACTATTTTTTTCTGGTGAGTTTTGATGTGTTTTGAATTAATCTGCTAACCGTTTCTGTCGCAAATATTATCATTATTTTTTTTTTAGGTAAAGGTTAGTTTGTTTGTGTTTTTTGTTTATATTAGGTAAAGGTTACGATAGGTAGGGGAAATAACCGGTCATCCCCTCAAGAACCCCATGAAGGGAAAGAGCAAAATTATAAGGGTATACCGCGCCCGTGGCACCCTGAGGCCGTTCATGACTGACCCGAAGCCAGCCTCATATCCCATCAGCACGGCTCTCACACCTTAGGGGGAAAGGGGGATAGGAGGAGGTACAATAGGAGAGATAGAGGGAAGGAGGGGAAAAAGGAGAGAGACAGGAAAGGCCAGGCAAAATTAGTCAGACCGAGGACAGGGGCCCAAAGCCAAGGGAGTAACCAGGAGGTCGTCCCCCGGGCGGGCCCCAATCCCCGGGCCCGAAGCCCCCCACGATGACAGCGGGCCTGGGAACGGGGGGGAATCTCTACAAAAGAGCTGCCCGGAAAAGATGAGACAAGAAAAACAAGCCATCGTTTAGTTCTATTCAATATTTGATATTGCATTGTATTTGAATGATTTGATGACTCATGATCCCATTGTTATATTTAAACTGAATTATAATATCCACGATTGTAAGTCATCCAATGCGTTATAAATATTGTTTGCTGGTTTTTTTAACCCCTTCACGCCCAGATCTTTCCTTTGCTATATAAAATTGTCTGTAGTTAGCCATAAAATTACGAAAAGTGACTGAATATACCAAATTAACTAGTGGACAAAGGTACTAAACAGGTCATATCTATAAAATATTGCTTATATTCACTAAAAATCGTCTAATGGTAGCCAAATTACAATGGAAATCACGTTCTGGGCCTCAAGGGGTTAATACAGCAATGACCCGTAACCTGGATTTCTCGGGATGCTTATCATAGGTCGCCACTGCCAGCGGGGGAGAAACGGCGCCTCGACCTGCTGGGAATGTAGTGGAGAGCGGCGCGCCTGGTACCAAACAGCCGCCAAGCCCCCGGCCCTGTCCACCCCTCCCGCCCTCCCTCACCTGGTAACTGTTTCTTCTCGTGCAACGGACCCACGGATCTCATGGCCATTACTATCTATCTCTTCACGATGTAACAAAAATAATCAATAGACACACACACTACCGTCAATAACACCATAGTCGCCACTGCACTAATGTCGCCAGGCGCATTTTACTGGCGAATATTACGAATTTTAGCATCACTGCAGACTTGGTATGTGCCACTGAAGACACGTGCATAACATAAACTACTGTGCGTGCCTCTTCAGTGGCACATACAAGTCTGCAGTGATGCTAAAATTCGTAATATATGGCGCCTGGCGACATTAGCGGAGTGGCGACTATATAGTGTTATTGACGGTAGTATTCGGGCTTCTCCTAAACACGTGGGGAGGCAGACAACATACGACAGATTCCTGCTTATTGTTTTCATGGCAAATAACACCACCAGAGCATATCAACTCCTGCCCTCCTCCATTAGTTTAAATTCTTACGTCCTGCCACGCACGCAGCAGAACATGGAGCGAGGTGACGCGTCTCGCTCACAGGAAGTCACTGGTGTCTCCAGCGGCGGGCTGATGGCCGCTCATCTCTTATAAATATATAGATATAAGATTAGCATAAGTTTGTAATGTAAGTTTAACTTCAGGTTTAATGTAAAGCTAATGTACGTTTTTGTAAGAGATGTAAATAAACTTGAGATATATATATATATATATATATATATATATATATATATATATAATATATATATATATATATATATATATATATATATATATATATATAGAGAGAGAGAGAGAGAGAGAGGAGAGAGACGAGAGAGACGAGAGAGAGAGAGAGAGAGAGAGAGAGAGAGAGAGAGAGAGGGAGAGAAAAAAAATATGTTTAATAAAAATATAAGAAGCCTCTGCCAAAGACTGCCTCTGCCATATGAGTCAATGGGTGATCGCAGTCTTGCCTTGGCCTCCACAGCCGCGTGGCGAGGCAGTGCCGGGCGGTGACGGCGCGGCCACAGGTCATGGTACCGTTAACTGGGTACTACTTTGCCATGGGGATGCACGGGCTTTTAGACCGTCGGTGTCTTTCCGTTTGTGGCCCCGCCCTCTATGAGACCCGGCCAAGCAGTATCAATCATCCATGCAGTATAGTAGTTTATCAAATCACAGGTTATAATAGTGTACTACCGTAGATAACACTTAAGTCGCCAGGACAACGTTTTCTTCGATGTACAGACGACGGTGGCGTTACTACTTACATTTTTATACATCCATGATTTCAGGAAAGTTAGAAGGGGCTAGAGTACCTTAATATATAGAGTAGTGACAACTCGATTTGTGGGCGCCATCTTAGCGCCAGGGCCTCTTCGTTCACACAAGACCCGGGGAAATTCTAAAGGCATGACCCCGCAGTATATCATGTTATACATGTATAAAGGATATACTGTTATCTTCGGAAGTGCTTGTTCTATAAGATTATCACATAAAAACATAGTATATTAAACAATTAAATAAAGAGTCAGTAGGAGGACTGAAGAAATAAATTGAACTTATATATACTCGTGCATGTAAAAACTTTGTGGGACAGGCTATAAGATGGAAGAATCAATAGAAGCAGAATTTTATTAGCTTTCCATTGATAATTTTTCCTTTTCTTGCATAATGCAGTAGTAGCAGTAGCATGTATAAATTAGCGTTAACCATAAAATAAATCGCTCGCGGCCCGCCTCTCTATCTCTCTCTCTCTCTCTCTCTCTCTCTCTCTCTCTCTCTCTCTCTCCGTGAAAGAGAGAGAGAGAAGAGCAGACCCACCCTGGAGAGATATTGAGTGAGAGATCAGGAGAGAATAACCGAAAAACTTTTTCTCTATTTCTTTCTCTCTCTTTCTTAAATATCTATATTATATATATATTCCATCCCTTATATTCATATATATATTGTCCATATATATATATATATATATATATATATTAATATATAATATTCTATATATATATATATATAGATATATAAATATATATAATATTTACTATATATATTATATATACTATTATATATATATATATATGATCAGAGAGAGAGATGAGTGAGAGAGATAGAGAGAGAGAGAGAGAGGGGATCGGGACGAGAGGAGAGAAGTGAGAGATTCTGAGGAGAGAAGAGAGAGGATGATCGGAAGATGATGGACGGAGACGACAGACGAAGAGAGAGAGAGAGAGCGACGCCATGCCCTTGTGAGAGAGTGTTGAGAGATAAGATGAGTCTTGATGGGTGGATGCGACTGACGAGAGAGGCGAGATTGGACCTGCATGGATGAGACGAGATAGAGAGAGCGAAGCCTAGAGCCCCCCGACGAGATAGAGAGGGTGAGAGCGAGGAAGAGGAGAATTAGAAAAAGGTTTTTGGTTACTCCCTCCTCATATCCAGTGGCGTCCCCGCCGGGGGGGCTAAGGGCGGACTTAGCCCCCCCAGTCCAAGGAACCCTCAGCCCCCCAAAATTGCTGTAGTAGCCTCGCTACCAAAAAAAAAAAAAAAATAAAAAAGGAAACTATTGAGTCCACATTTTCCATGCCAGAGCAAAAACCTTAATTTTTCACACTTATGTTTACTGTTTAACGTTTAAATACAGTATCCCATTTGTACTTGTTTTTGTGCAATAAGGGAAAAATACCTTGAATCTATTGTAAGTTTATATATATATTTTTTTTTTCATATCAGATAAAACCCTTACTGAGAAACAAACCAGAAACATACATTGTTGCAATGCCTTTGTGTTTTTTAGGTGGAGAGAGAAAAATTGGCAATTTTTATTATTTGTATAGACAAGAATAAAATGTTTCTTCAAATTATCAAATTTAGTTTAATATGTATGATGCATGGTATTATAACTCTAGCTGAAGGCCTCTTCCATTTAGGTGACCAAGTTGGCATGAACAAGTTCTTTCAGTTCAGGGTTGGGTTATGGGTTCTTAGGGTGGGTTTCCGCGTGTTTTCACAAATGGAAACGCAAAAAAAACCCCGTTTTTGTTTTAACGCACAAACATACTCAGCTGGCGAGGCAATTTTAAGAGAGGAGAGAGAGAGGAGAGAGTCACCCGGCGAACGAGGGGGAGGGATCGACGTACGATGAGAGAGGGAGCGCGAGACCGGGGGAGACGACGATGAGACTGAGAGATCCGAAGAGAGGAGAGGATGATAGAGAGAGGCGGATGAGATAGATAGATGAGAGACGGGAGAGCGGAGATGAGAGGGGAGAGGGAGATAGAGAAGGCCGGGGAGGATGAGAGAGAGAGAGCGAGAGGGAGAACACGAGAGGAGATGCTGAGACATCGAGGGGGGGGGGAGGCAGAGAGGACAGAAGAGGTGAGAGTTGAGAGATTTTAGGGGGTGAAGGAGACCGACGGAGAGAGAGGATGATGAGACGGAGGTTGAAGAGAGAGGCGAGGGAGAGAGAGAAGAGAGAGGAGAGAGGAATGACTCTTTTTTTTTTTTGAGGCGTGGAGAGTGTGAAGAGAGACGAGAGAGGTACGGGAGAGACGGGTGCTGGAGAGAGACGAGCGAGGAGATGAGAGATAACGAGGAGATAACGAGGAGAGAGAGGAGAGATGGAGACGATGGAGGGGGGGGGAGATTTGGGAGAGACGAGGGAGAGGAGACCTCGGACGACGAGGGGAGGAGAGAGAGACGCGGAGCAGAGAGATGCGACGATTGAGAGGACGAGAGGGTGAGAGAGACCCACCGAGAGGCTTGAGTGAGCGGGGAGAGAGGATGCGAGAGAGCGAAGAGACGGAGATATGTAGTCCTGTGGAGGAGAGAGAGAGAGAGACGAACAGAGTGAGAGAGGGAGGCAGGATGAAGAGGAGTGAGACGAGACCGCCGAGAGAGGAGATGAGAGAGGGGAGGGCGAGAGGAGGCGAGAGAGAGAGAGTGAGTGAGAGAGAGAGAGAGAGAGAGTAATGAGAGAAGAGAGATAACGAGGAGATAACGAGAGAGAGATAAACGGGGAGAGAGAGAGGAGAGACGAGAGAGAGGAGACGGAGAGAGGAGGGATGTGATGGAGATGAGATGAGACGAGAGCGAAGAGTGATAGAGGAGAAAGAGAGGGAGGGGAGAGGAGGAGAGAGAGAGAGGAAGAAGGGAGAGGAAGAGAGAGAAGAGTGAGCGAGAAGAGGGAGAGAGGAAAGAGAGAGAGGAGAACGGAGAAGAGAGAGAGAGAGGAAGAGAGAGAAGAGAGGGGAGAGGGAAAAGAGTGAAGGGAGACGTGAAGGAGAGATGAGAGACTGCGATGAGAGGAGAGCGAGAGGAGAAGAGAGAGCAAACCGGGGCGAGATGAGAGGAAGTTGATCGGAGAGAATAGAGGAGAGCAGATTGACTGAGACTGACGGATGATAGATGAGGGACGAGAGAACGAGAGAGAGAGAGATAACGATGGAGAGAGAGAGATAACGAGGGAGAGAGAGAGAGTAACTCGAGAGAAAGATACGATAGAGGGAAGATAACGAAGGGGGGATGGAGAAGAGATAACGATGAGAGAGACTAACGAGAGAGAGATAACAAGAGAGAGAGAACGAGAGAGAGAGATAACGAAGGAAGAGATTCTCGCCTAACGGAGGTAGAGAGAGAGAGGATAACCGAGAGATATAAACTCAGCTAGCTGCATGTGAAGGGATCATCTCAGTTTAAGATCGCTGGGAACGCATGGCCTACCCAAGCCATGATGCCTCTTGTATTAGCCGTTCTGAATATCATCCCTGACTCATGCCATGCGGAAAACCCATCCATCACGATTAAGGAAATAGGGCCCAAGGCGGACCATTAGTGTTTGTTATGAACTGAAAATCTACCCAAGTACCCACCTCCTCAATGTGAGTAGGAAAAAGTTCACGGGTGTTGGCTGGAGTCACTACGCGCCTTTGCCTCGGACCCAGGTTTTCGGTCCGCGCCAAATGGAACGCCTGGGGGGCCTGCCTATGGAAACTGCTTGGCGATTCCGTGAACTGGTTCTTGAAATGTTCGCAAATTGGAAGAGGGCCTTCTAATTAATTTATGTGTCATGTAATTAAAGCTTAATTCCACTTTTTCTCTTTTTTTTACGGCCCTCAACTCAAAAATTAACCCTGGAACTGATGGAATTGTCAAAATTACACCCACTTCCTAACCCCCCAGACTGGATAGGTCTCACTGCGCTCACCCATCACACCCTGGGGTAAAAGCCCCACCCAAATTTTTTTTTCCATGGTGGACGCCACATGCCTCCATATCTTCTCATCACTCATATCTCTCTTTCATTAGCTCGTTCTCTCTCTCCTTCACGGAAGGGAGAGAGGAAGAGGAGAGAGAGACATAGAGTGAGAGCACGCGGCGGAGAGAGATTCCTGCGAGAGCGACAGATGATTGAGAGAGTCGAGAGAGAGGAGGAGATGAGCGAGACAGATGCCGAGGACGAGGAATGAGACACTGGGTAAACCTCGATGTGGACGGAGAGCGACGGGGCTAGGAGAACGAGATTGAGAGAGGACGAGGGACGGAATGGAGAGGAGAGAGATCGAAAGTGAAAGGAAAGAGATATGCGTGAGAGATATAATTATGAGAGCGAAAGTAACCCCCCCAAAAACCTTTTTCATAATTTGCTGTACTCTAAATATACTATAATATATATTATATTTAGACCGAGAGAGAGAAGAGAGAGAGATAGAGAGAGAGAGAGAGACGAGAGAGGGGGGGGTGGGGGGGAGGGAGGGAATTTTTTGACAGAGCGAGAGCGAGAGAGAGAGAGAGGATAGAGAGAGAGAAGAAAAAAAAAATCTAATTTTTTTTTTGGTACCTCTCTCATATCTCTTTTCACTTTCACTTCTCTCTCTCTCTCTCTCTCTCTCTCTCTCTCTCCCTACTCTCTCTCTCTCTCTCTCTCTCTCTCTCTCTTTCACGGAGCGAGACGGAGGAGAGACAGATGAGAGAGAGACGAGAGAGGAGAGCCACCCGGGAGTGAGGACGAGAGCGAGGATGAGAAGAGACCGAGAGGACGGAGATGAGATTGAGAGAAGAGAAGAGAGAGAGAGAAGGGGCGAGAGCAGGAGAGAGAGAGGATGAGGAGGGGGAGAGAGGAGAAAGAGTGAGGAGAGGGAGAGGGAGAGAAGAGGGTGGGGAGGAGGAGAGGAAGAAGAAGAGGGGGGGAGAGGAGAGGGAGGGGAGAAGAGAGGGGAGGGAAAGAGAAAGAGGAGGAGAGGGGGGGAAGAAGAGAGAGGAGGGCCTGGAGAGCAGAGGGAGACGGGAGGGGAGTGGGGAGGGGGGAGGAGTGGGGGGAGGATGGACTGGAAGGGGGGGGGGTAAAGGGGGGGGTGGGAGAGGGTGGGGGGAGGATGAAGGGGGATGACGGAGGAGAGAGACGGGGGTGGGGGGGGGGGGAAGCGGAAGAGAGAGGAGATCGGGGGGTGGAGAGAATGGAGGAGGGGGAAGAGAGACGGGGGAGGGAAGCGGTGAGAGGGGAGAGGAGGGGAGAGGAGGGAGGAGGGACGACGAGGGGAAGGCATGAGAGGAAGGAACGGGGAGAGGGGGCTGGACGGAGAGAGGGGCGACTGGGGGGAAATGGAAAGGAGAAGAGGTGAGAGGGGGGGGAGGGGGAGGAGAGGAAGGAGAGGATGGGAGGGCGGAGGGAGAGGAGGGAGAGGAGGGAGGGAGAGTGTGGAGGAGCGGAGTGAGGGAGGACTGGGGGGGGAGAGTGGGAGGGGGGGGGGATGTACGCAGAGAGGAGAGAGGAGAGGAGAGGGGGGAAGGAAAGAGGGGGGGGAGCGGGTGGGAGGGAGGGGATGGGAGGAGGAGGGATGGTGGGGGAGAGAGGAGGGACCGACGGGGAGGCGAAGGGAGGACGCGGAGGGGAGGAGAGGATGGGGGTAGAGGAGTGTAAGAGAGGAGAGGAGGGGGAGGCGGGGGGAGCGGAGGTGATGAGAGGTGGAGGGGAGCGGGGGGGGGGGAGGGAGGGGGAGAGAGGACAGGGGAGAATCACAGAGGGAGAGGCGGAGGGGAGAGCTGAGGAGGCCGGGAGAGGAAGGGTGGAGTAGATGGGGGGGAGGGGGGAGGAGAAGAGGAGAGAGGATGAGGGGAGATGCGAGGGGGCTGAGGGAAGTGGAGAGGAGAAGTGGGGAGGAGGGGGGGGGATGGAGGGAGGGAGGGGGAGGGAGAGCGGGGGAGAGAGAGGGACGTAGAGTGAGAGGCAGAGGAGGAGGGAGAGAGATGAAGGAGGGAAGGGAGGAGAATGGAGGAGGAGGAGGGGAGGCCTTTTGGGAATTGGGGGAGGGGGGAGAGGCAGGAGGGGAAGTGGAGGAAGGGAGGAGTAGGGAGACGAAGAGGGGAGGGAGAGGAGAGAGGGACACGAGGAGGAGGAGAGAGGGAGGAGGAGAGCGAGGAGAGAGGGTGGGGGGGAGAGAAGAGAGAGAAGAAGTGGGAGGATCTGAAGGAAGGAGGGGGGGAGAGGGAAGAGAGGGAGAGAAGGAGGGGAGAGGGAGGAGCGGGAGGGGGGAGGAGAGGCGAGGAGGGAGGAGAGATGGAGAAGAGTAGGGAAGAGGAGAAGAGAAGAGAGAGAGAGGGGAGAGAGGAATGAGAGACACGTCGGAGGAGCCTCGGAGAGAGACGGAGTCGAGAGGTCGGGGAGGGAGAGAAAGGGAGGAGGAAGAGAGAGAGCGGGGGAGGAGGGAGAGAGAGGTGAGGGAGAGAGGGAGAGAGACGCGGGGAGGAGGGGGAGAAGGAGAGGAGGAGAGAGGAGAAGGGGAGGGGGGGGGAGAGGAGAAGGAGAGGGGGCGAGGGAGAGAAGGGAGAGAAGATTTGGGAGAGGAGAGAGAGAGGGGAGGGGAGAGGGAGAGAAGGGGGGAGGAGAGGGAGAGATGGAGGAGGAGGAGAGGAGAGAGAAGGAGAGAGAGAAGGGAGAGGAAGGGGAGAGGGAGAGGAGAGAGAGGAGAGAGATCGAGGATGATGCGGGATGTGAGGAGAGGAGGATAAGAGGTTGATGAGAGAGGGCATGAGACGGACGGAGAGAGAGGAGAGGAAGGGAGTGAGCTTGAGATTGGACGAGGAGGGGAGACGAGAGCTTGTGAGAAGCGAGGGAGAGAGACTGGAGACGAGAGGATGTGATGACAGGAGGAGAGTGGAGAGGGAGGATTCGGAGGAGGGGGTACTGGGGGGAGGAGGCGAGAAAGGATAGACGAATGAGAGAGAGAGAGCCGAGGATTTATTTAGTTAGTTACCGCCTAAAGTTATACATGCGATACTGCTTTTATCAGGAAAACGAAAGATATCAATGGAAAGCTAAATAAAATTCCGGCTTATTGATTATCTTTCCATTATTATAAGCTGTCCACAAAAAGTTTTACATAGACGAACGAGTGTTTTAAGTGAATGTTAAGTTCATCATATTTCTTCAGTCTAATAATGACCATGATTTTAATGTGTTTTACTATGTTTTATGTGATAATCTATAGAAAAAAAAACAAGCATTTCCGAAGATAACAGGTATATATCCCTTATACATGTATTAAACATTGGTATTACTGCGGGGTAATGTCTGAGAACTTTCCCCGGGTATTGGGTTGAACGAAGAGGCCCCTGGCGCTTAAGGACTGGCGCCAGTAGTAGTAGCGTTTAACATAGGGGCCTTATTGAATGGCGTTAAGTTTAAGCCCGGCCACAAACACCCGGCGCGGCCATGTCCGGCCGACAATATGTGGCGGGCATGTTCGCCGGACGAGAACCCACACACACACCGGCCCCCGCCTTCATCCCCCCCCCCCCGCCTCAATATGAAAATATACGGTTACCAACCGTCGGACCACCGTGGAGACAAACCATGAATTCCGCTGTCCGAAATGACTTGTTGGTGATTGCTGCATGCAGCACATATATAATAATCTATATATAATACGTCATACTATTATAATTACGTCCATATATAATACTATATTATCATAAATACAGATTTTAACTGGTACAATTATTAGTATTATCTGGCAGATGGAGCACCCGAGCGAGGGGCGGGCCCCGCGCGGAAGGGCACCCACACACACAACGCAGCGGCAGGCCACCGCCGGACGGGGAATTTCATTAGCTGCCGACCTGCATTTTCATCCGGCCGCTCTGCGGGACAGGCCCCCGCCGATGACAAAAACACCCCCACACACACACCCGGACACTCTAGCCACGCCCCTTTTTTCGTATTCGGCCGGACCGGCTCAGGCTCCGCGCCGGGGTCTGTGTTGTGGCCCCGCCGGCTTTACCCATCTATATATAGAACCCCTAGGCAAGGGGCTTATCTGAGAGAGAGTCAGTGTCATTGTGTGTCTTCATTTTCTGGCGCCATCCTTAGCGCCTAAGGGCCTTTCTTCGTTCACCCAAGACCCCGGGAAGGTTCTCAAGACATTGAGAATACACGCCAGTATATCATGTTATACATTGTATAAAGGATTATAAAGGATATTATCACCAGGAATAGGTCCCGAAGATACGGAGCAGTATTAGTAGGTTCAACCTGGCATACTCGTAATAAAGCCCAATATCTCGTTAGCACGAAACCACATAACTATGTAAACTATAGGTTTGGTTCCAGGACCACATCAATTAAAAAAAAAAAAAAGAAAAAGGAAAAAGAAAAAAACAGACATGTTTTTCAATGCTAAAATAAAACTATAAGCAAACACAACAAACACACAGCGTCTATATACCCACACTGTACTACCTATTCTGTAGAAAAAGGATTCTGAAAGAGAAAATAGCACACAAAATAACATAACTGCACATTAATTAAACATAAAACATGCATAACAAGCAAAAAAGACGTTGTAATGTAGGGAACGCCGCGTGATACAAGAGAAGGTAGAGTAGGGGTCCCAAGGTTGGGGCCGCACACCTGCTAATTACCCCTAAAGGTCAGGCCGCGCCATATGCTTAATTACCCTTCAGGTCAGGCCGCGCCATATGCTTAATTACCCTTCAGGTCACGCCTTGCTAGGGGTGACCTGACTGCGGTCCCAAGGTTGGGGCCGCACACCTGCTAATTACCCCTAAATGTCAGGCCGCGCCATATGCTTAATTACACTTCAGGTCACGGCTTGCTAGGGGTGACCTCACTGGGGTCAACCAAATCCCCCTTTGTCCAGCCTGGGAGTGGTAGGGCGGGCATTTTGAACTTGATAATTTTACTCACCCCAGTTTGAATGTCGTATCATTGGATTTTCGATCTCGTATATTGAAAACAGACCCTAATGTACACCTCTCGTATCATCGGATTCTCGTATACCGAATGCTCGTATAACGGGACCTCTCTGTATACTGTTATCTTCGGAAATGGCTATAAATGGCTATTATGGCTATAAATGAGCAAATTACAAAAATATCACCAGAGTGGCGACCAACAATAAGGTCGCCAGCTAGTGTTTATTTACTGAGTGTCCTCCCGCCGTCGTCGCCGCGCGAAAAAAAAACGAATAGCGAAATTTGAAACCGTATATACTTGCCGATACAAAGCATAAAACAACGCTTAAACAGGGTAGATTATAGTCATGATATAAACTACTGTGTATCATCTTCAGTGGCACATACAAATCAGTAGTAATGCTATAATTTGTAATATTTGGCGGCTGGCGACATTATTGCAGCTGGCGACTTTACTGTATCTACGGTAGTATACTGATCACAGTTCATTACATGATCTTCACCAAGAGGCCTGTGACTAGTGGTTCTTCTTATCTGTCTATCTATTACTGTCCATACTTTGATGGCAGCTACTGATGGTGTCTGATTTATGTCCCGTATTAACGACCACTGGCAACTGGCACACCGAACAGCAGAAGCGTAAATGTAGTTGAACCACTTTGTAGTTTGTACAGGAGATGCCTGCGAGATCCTTCTTGTACGAGGACCCTAAAGGCCATGTCACACGGACACTTTTTCCGGTATCTTTTGGTAGCAAACGCGTATCAGGCATCATTTGACGCCTGATACCGGCATCTTTTGGTAGCAAGATACCAAAAGATGCCGGAAAATATTGCTCTTGTGACATGGCCTTAAAAATGTTACCTACACATGGCGTTCTCCTCTTGACTTAGTGATTGATTGATTTAATGCCCAAAAAAAGGGGAATGTGCCAGTCTTGACTTAATTAGTGAGCAGGCAATCAATGGTGCTTTTTGTAGTGAAATCTGTTCAGTTTCGTTAGCCACGCGATCCAAAGTGAAGGACTGGGAAACCGGACTTAAAACCCAGACAGAACTATCCTAGTGTGCCCAAAGCTCCTCTCTGGGCACCGCCTTCAGAGGATCACACTCAATCAGCGCCGACCCAAGCCTTTGTGGGACACGAAGGAGAATTTGATTTTGGGCCCCTCAAGTCTCAACCCCCTCCCCCCACACACCACTAATAGTATTGGCTTAGATCATTTATTTGCTTGATCATTGACAAACTGCAAATCTTACACATATTTGATCAGTTTTACTTGTTGTATTTGTGATGGATAGTTAAATATCCATTCATATGCATGAGATCCATGTATCATGAAAATAATGGGGAAAAATACGCCTCTAAGGCCTCTTCCATTTGCGACATTTCAAGAACCAGTTCACGGAACCCACAGTCTATAACGGTCATCCGAACGGCTGGACGAGTTTTGGCTCACGTGGCCCCACCTACGCACGGATCCAGGCCCCCCCCAAGCCCTCCCCCCGTCGCTCATTCTTCAGCAGCATAGTGAGGGGGGTGGATCCGCCCCCGTCCCCCCCCACTTTATGTCCTACAATTCTATTTTAAGAAATATAACTAACTAACTAAAAATAAAAAAAAAATAAAAAAAATAATAATAAAACACCCCCCATACTAGAGTGTATAGTGGTTTTAGTGTGTATAGTAAATGTAGTAGAAATAATAGTCCATTTAAAGTGGGTGTTTAGAGTATAGTTGTAAAGTAGTAGGATAATAGTAGTAATAAAAGTAGTGTTAGTAGTAGCAATAGCAGGGTTTGTAAAGGCTATACCGTATAACAACACAATTGGTAAATGGGAAAGTTATTTTTCCCAAAAAAGCAGTACCCTGAAAAAGCAGGGTTAAAAACAATTGTTTCAAGGTAAGTGGATCGTGTTTGGGGGGGGGGAGGAAGGAGGGGAAAGGGTGCGCCAGCTGAGCACGTGTCAGAGTCACGTGTTACATCCTCCCCCGCCCCCCCAACACGGCCAATTAGCCTTTTATTGTATTTTTTATTACATCCATTGGTTTTCATGTATGTTATTTTGGTAAATAAACATTTTCCATTAAAAAACCAATTGTGTTTTTAAAAAGGTAATGCAATTTCCATTTCAGAAAGATAATGATTAAATCATTTAAAATTTTACCGAGTGGCAACCGCGAGTACACACTGTATCACTGTATGTACCTGGATCGCGTGACGTCACTAAGCCCCACCCCCAAACCGCGCGTCGGTGACCGTATTAAGGCCCCTTCCATTTGCGACATTTCAAGAACCCGTTACGGAAACCCAAGAGTTTTAGGTTCCATTGCGCACGAAAACCTGGGTCCGAGCAAAGCGGAATGATCAGCAAACCCGTGAACTTTTCTATACATTGAGAGGTGGGTAGCTTGGGGTAGAGTTTTTAGTTATAACAAACAATGGTCGCCTTGGGCCTATTTCCTTATGTGAAGGGTTTTTTGCATGCACGAGCGGAGAGGAGTCAGACGGCATTAAAAAGAGCATACATGGGTGGTGGAGCCATGCGTTCCCGCGATCTTAAAATTTATAATCCCTTCACATAACAGCTAGCTAGTTTACTCCGTTATCTCTCTCTCTCTCTCGTTATCTTGTTTTCTTCGTTATCTCTCTCGCCATCCTTCTTGTATTTTTCGTTATCTCTCTTTCTTCTCGTTATCTTCGTTTTCTTCTCGCTATCTTCCTGTTATCTCTGTTATCCTCTTCCCGTTATCTCTCTCGTTTTCTTTGTTATCTCTCTCTCTCTCGTTATCTCTCTCTCTCCGTTATTCTCTCTCGTTATTTTCTCTCTTCCCTTATCTCCTTCTTCGTTATCTCTCTCCTTTTTCGTTATTTTCTCTCGGTATTTTCTCTCTCTTCTCCCTCCTTTTCCTCTCTCTCTCTCTCTCTCTCTCTCCTCCTCTCTCTCTCTCTCTCCTCTCTCTCTCCTCTCTTCCTTTAAATTTCTCGCCAGCTGGTATGTTTGTTAAAAAAAAACGGGGGGTTTTTGCGTTTTTTTGTGACACGGAACCCAACCCTGAACCCAGAACCCCCAAACCCGAAATGAAAGAAATGGTTCATGCAACTTGGGCCAAAAAGGAAGAGGGGGTTTTGACTGTGACGGAACCCAAGAGTTCAGGCGTTCCATTTGTGCACGAAAACCTGGGTCCGAGGCAAAGCGCGTAGTGACTCAGCAAAACCCGTGAACTTTCTACTCACATAGGCAGGTGGGTAGCTTGGGTAGAACGAAGATCCCAGATCTGTGAATGCTTGAAGATACAGATCATTCGCTTGCACAAGCTTCAAAGCCTTTATCTTTCTTGGCTAGCCAGAGCACTAACAGTGTCACACCCGCTCCATGCATGAAGCCCTGGCAATGCACTGCAAACTCCAGATCCCAATACCGCAGCCAACTTTCCAACGTCAATCATTCTGACTCGAACCTTTGTTCCTCGTCTGATGAAGAGCTGACTATCGATGGTTCTGCTGAGTTGAACAAAGTTGGCTGCGGTATTGGGGTCTGGAGTTTGCAGTGCATTGCCAGGGCTTCATGCATGGAGCGGGTGGGGACACTGTTAGTGCTCTGGCTAGCCAAGGAAAGATAAAGGCTTTGAAGCTTGTGCAAGCGAATGATCTGTATCTTCAAGCATTCACAGATCTGGGATCTTCGTGGAATGTACCAACAGACGTCTTCAATAGCATTCAGGCCTTCACGTGTCAGCTGTACGCCAGGAACACGAAGATCGTCGGTGCTAATTCACTCCGTTATCACATGTTCTGTGCAAAGAAGGGCCAGATCGAATCTGGACAATTGCCGCCTTGTGAAGACTCCTTGATGCAGCATACGCTTAGGGCCAACTATCAGGCGGCTATCTGGCGACGCAGCCTTGAAAACCTGCCAGACGTCCCAGCACCATCAGCAGGGGCATGGCTGGGAACTCGATGATGGCGGTTCGCTCAAAATCCGATGGATGGCGGGTCTACCAGCTCCAGATGTCGTCTTGAATCTCATCTCATGCACATGCAGAAGGACGTGTCGACCGTCAGGGTTGCTCCTGCATACTGAATGGGTTGAAGTGCACTGTTGTGTGTAAGCTGCAGGGATGCTCCAACATGGTGCAGGATGATGCTATCGTGGCTCAGGATGCCAATGACTCTGATGGCGACTCTGATGATTAACTTTGTGTGCACTGTATATTGTATAGCATATGTTGTTTTCTATTATAATGCAGGCCAAATTGCCTGAAAATCTTTATAGACAGATAAACGGTTTAGCAAAATGTATAATTTGGAAGATCATACCGGTGTTATTTGACTAAAACATGACATGTTCAATGATACCTCCGCTTGCTTATTAGGAATATACATCGATATGGTGTTAAAATCAGCTCCATACGTCTTTCCAAACTCTAGTAATGAATAATTAATATAATTGGCGGCCATTTTGAAATCCAAGATGGCCACCAAAGTGCAGATTTCCTATGTAACAATTTCCGCCTGCTTATTAGATATCGTATGGTGTTAAAATCCTCTCCGTACGACATTCCTAACTTGCGTTATCGTCAGAATAGATAATGCCAGCGGCGGCCTAAGTCATTTTATGCCTCTTTACATATATTTGTTGTAAACTCGTGGTGGATGATATGTTGTACTTGTTGAGTTATTTTTATAGACAGATAAACGGTGTAGCAAAATGCATAATTTGGAAAATCATACCAGTGTTGTTTCACTAAAAAAAGTACAAGTCTAATAATAAAATATTGAAAAATATATGATTTTTTTTCGATAATTGATTTTTATAATAATTAATCTATAACAAAATGCTTCATTTTATTTTTTATTTAGACGGTACACATTGGACGTATATTTAGTCGTCAACCGCACATCGATAGCTAGTATAGAAGTCCAGATACACGTGCAACAATGTACCCCACCAAATGGGCATTTTCGAGCTGGGTGGTTTCAAAGATGGCGTCCATCCGGGCACTAAGCTACCGTTCTCAGATGTCCATCATGCATTTTCTGATACCTGAGATATTGCCCTAATGGAAAATCATAATGAGAATTACTCCCCCCCGCCGGAGCATTCACTTCAAAATATGGCCGGTTGGCTCAAGGACTCTCTCTCTCTCTCTCTCTCTCTCTCTCTCTCTCTCTCTCTCTCTCTCTCTTCTCTCTCTCTCTCTCTCTCTCTCTCTCTCTCTCTCTCTCTCTCTCTCTCTCTCTCTCTCTCTCTCTCTCTCTCTCTCTCTCTCTCTCTCTTCTCTCTCTCTCTCTCTCTCTCTCTCTCTCTCTCTCTCTCTCTCTCTCTCTCTCTCCTCTCTCTCTCTCTCTCTCTCTCTCTCTCTCTCTCTCTCTCTCTCTCTCTCTCTCATCTCTCTCTCTCTCTCTCTCTCTCTCTCTCGTCTCTCCTCTCTCTCTCTCTCTCTCTCTCTCTCTCTCTCTCTCTCTCTCTCTCTCTCTCTCTCTCTCTCTCTCTCTCTCTCTCTCTCTCTCTCTCTCTCTCTCTCTCTCTCCTCTCTCTCTCTCTCTCTCTCCTCTCTCTCTCTCTCTCTCTCTCTCTCTCTCTCTCTCTCTCTCTCTCTCTCTCTCTCTCTCCTCTCTCTCTCTCTCTCTCTCTGATCCGGGATCAAACTTGGGTACCCTTATGGATGGGAAATTGGCATCAACACGCCGGAGGAAGGGCGTCGCTGTAGGCTGTGCGCTACTGAGGATGGGCACACACTTGCTCACTACCTTCGTGACTCGTTCACCCGCCAAAGACAACAGTGTTCTGTGCCCACACCCACCCTTGCTGAACTTGCAATTCACTTCATTAGTCCCCTCCCACAAACACTAACTGCACATACAGAATTCTGTGCCATTAGATGATTAATCTAAGGAAGAACAAAACAAAAAAAACAAAAAATGTGAAGCTTACTAAAACAACAATATTGTCCATAGTATTAATGTACTTGTTCTATCATCAGCTAATATTATGTATCCTGAGATAAGACTGTTATCTCGAAACAGTCTTTTTCACAAATGTTAACTCAATTGTGAATAAAAGTATTGAATCTGAATCTGAATCTCTCTCTCTCTCTCTCTCCCTCTCTCTCTCTTCCTCCTCTCTCTCTCTCCTCTCTCTCTCCTCTCTCTCTCTCTCTCTCTCTCTCCTTGAAAAAACATAACATACAGACAGGAGAGTCACGGACAAGGCATGGGAAAGGTGATCATTTTGGCTGCTATGCTGCCCTGGGGTTGGTGCTAATCCAACACCTAATCCCTTCCCATCCCGCCAGTCAGTCGTGACCTGGCAGGTACGGGGTGTGGACGTCCCCGCTCCTGCTCCTGCTCCTTAGTCTCAGGTCAGGTCAGATCAGACCACATGTGTGAACCGCGTGCGCCACCACGTTATTTCCCTCGTGACACTGAATGATCGCTTGCCTAGAGTGTTGCGTTGTGTTGCGTTGTGAGAGTGCCCAATAACAATGCAAGGGAAGAGGAGGTTGGATGCGTCGTCCTCGGAGGATGAGGGCTCCACGCCCACACCCAAGAAGGCCGACACCAGGACGGTGCAGGAAGAGAGGCCTGCCACCCAGGACATGGAATTGGAAGGTGAGGACGCCCGTAAGACCGAAAAATGGCAAGTGGTCGGTGACACCAAAAGGAGTGACCAGGCCGGCCAGGACAGGAACAGGCGCCCCAAGTTTAAGCTTGGGAACACGGAGGGGCATGCCAACCACTATCTGGCCATCCTTTCCCTTCAGAAGGACTTCCCTGGGCTCAGGCTGGATATCAGGCCCAACCTGAAGGGTGAGTACATCCTCACGCCTAAGGACGATGACACCGCCGCCAGGATGAGCGCCCTCGCCGTGGAGGAGGACCCCGCTGCCCGAGTAGTGCTGCTGGACCCCGCACAAAGGCGAGTCAAGGCGGTCCTGCAGCGGTACCCCCTAGACCTCCCCATCGAGGCAGTGCGGGACCACCCACAAGTGGTTTCGGCCGAGCGATTCCGCGCCACCCGGGACAAAGCCTCAACCCGCCAGGTGCTGGTGTGATTGGTGGGCGCTGCACCGGACAGGCTAGATTTAGGCCCTGGGAAGGTATCCTCTGCGGCCCTACGACAAGGAGCCACTGCGGTGTTACAGGTGCCAGCGGTACAATCATCTGCAGGGCCGCTGCACCCTTCCCGCCAGGTGTGGCGTGTGCAGTCAACCACATGCGACAGAGGACTGCATCAGGCGGCATAAGGCGAGTGAGGTAACTACAGCCAGATGCCCGAACTGCACCAGGAGCCATCATGCTTGGCATCCACGATGCCCCGAGCGGCTACGGTGGTTGCCGGGAGCGAGCAGGTGGCAACAGCGCGACGAGTCTCACCACCCACGCCTGGAGGATCGGCAGCGTCGCTATGTTCCTGCCCCAATTCCGACTCGCTCGGCCTGGGGTCGACCTGACTCGGGATTAAGGAACCTCACCCCTACCCTCGCCACAGACTCCCATGCAGCTGACAGAAGATTAAGGCCACCCTCTCACACCTCACCCAGCCAGGTCGCCCTGGGGAGGGGGGAAGGGAATGCCGCGAGTCACCTCCGCCGTCTGCAGTCACCACGGCCTTCTCCACGGGATGTGACTCAACAGCCACAGCGTAAGAGGAGAAATCGGCAGAGGAATGCTGTGCACTCAACCACGGCTCCCCCCCCCGCCAGCAGAGGCTCAGTCAACCTCAGACTCAGCCCCACCCGCACCCCCCCAGCCAATAGAGGCTCTTCAGCCTCAGGCTCACCCCTCATGTGCCCCCCCAGCCAGCAGAGGCTCAGTCAGCCGCGTCAACCTCAGGATCCAGGCCGTCCGCGCCTCCCCAGCCAGTAGAGGCTCAGTCAGCCGCGTTAACCTCAGGCTCCGCCCCGACCGCGCCTCCCGCCCAAGTGCTGAGCAGCTTGTGTGGAGTGTCGCACGACGTTCTACACAGGATAATTAACGGAATGGTGCGGGTTATGAAGCGCCTCCTGGAGGAGACGGATCCCATCCCTAAAGACGAGGAAGGCCTGGATTCATTACTGTGGGACAGGATGATGGAGGCCGTGCGGGATGGCAGCGGGTCTCCTTCTCCCCTGCCAACCAACCCGGAAGAAGGAAGTCAGCGCTCGACTTATGATAGAGCAGCGTGATGCCATCTCAACCAGCGGCTCGCAGCCGCTCCTTCCCAGCAGCCTCAAAGTGCTACAGTGGAACGTGGCGGGCTACGAAACAAGAGGCCCGAGATTATCCAGGCCATAGTGGAGGAAGACCTTGACCTTGTGCTTCTGCAGGAGACACTGACACCGCTGGACTTTGAGTGGAGAGTTGCGGGCTACTCGATCTACGCCCTCCCGCGCGATGAAGACGGGTGCCGAGGTCTGATGGTTTTGGTGCGCAGCTCCCTCCCACACCACAGGATCACCAACCCCCGTACAATGCGGCGAGGGCGTGGAGGTGTTGGCGGTGCAGCTGCAGCTCGCTGGCCTCCCTCTACTTGTGTACAATATCTACAGCAGCCCGAGGAAACAGCTGGAGGCAGGCGAGCTGCTATCCCTCGCCACCCACAGTAGTGTAGTCGTCGCCGGTGACTTCAACGCCCACCACCCATTGCTACAGTCTGTCTCCCCCACTAACGCGGCAGGCCGGCACCTGGCTGCCGTGCTTGAAGAGGTGCCTGAGGTCGCCCTACTCAACAGTGGGGAGCCAACACACGTTCGGGGTGGCAGGCTGGACCTGATGCTCGTCTCCAGGGGCCTGACGCCTGGCGCTTCCTGGCGGGTTCACCCCACGCTGACCAGCGATCACTACGCCGTCACCACCACCCTGCGCGTCGCCCTGCTGCTGCCACCACGGCTCCCGCCGCCGAGATGGAACGTCCACAGGGCGGACTGGGTTAAGTTCCAGGCCGTCCTAGACGAGTGGTGGGCCAGGTATGAGCCGCCGGATGACCTGGATCAGCGGGAGAGGGACCTGACGGTCGCAATCGATAGGGCAGCGGAGGCAGCCATCCCGAGGAAGGTCCCTGGACGACACCGCCGGGTTAACTGGTGGTTTTACAACGAGGAAGTCAGGGAGCAGAACCATCTTGTAAACATCCACAGGAAGCTGTACCGAAGGCGGCCCACCCCCACCAACCTTGAGCTGCTGAAGGAGGTTGTGAGGCACGCGCGGGAAGTCACGTGGAGAGTAAGGGAGGCCAAGTGGCTGGAGTGGTGTGCCAGCTTCACCCAGCACACCAGATTGGCTGACCTTTGGACCAAGCTGAGGACGGCCTCGGGGAAGAGACCTCCGAACACCCCTGCTCACCCCCAGCCACAACAGGAGGCGGATAGACTGGTGGACATGTTCGTAGCAAGGAGCGCCAGCGACCAGCTCCCTGCTCAGGTCCAGAGACTGCAGACACAGCTGAGGCCGCCGCGGAATGCGGCCATCAACGGCGCGCGGGCCAGAACTGACGTCACTGACCAGCCTTTCACTCAACAGGAGTTGGTGCGGGCCAGAAAGGGACGAGACACAGCTGCTGGTGCAGACGGCGTCACCTATTCCATGCTTGCCAACGTCGGAGCATCTGGGGAGAAAGCGATCCTGGCCCTGATCAACTGCTCCTGGCTGACAGGCCGTTTGCCGTCGGAATGGAAGGCGGCAGACATCCAGCCAATACCTAAGCCCAAGGAGCCCACCAAGCCGCGACCCATTTCCCTGATGAGTTGCACGGCGAAGACAGCGGAGAGGATGGTGCTCACCCGTCTCCAGTGGCGCCTGGGGCCCCTCCACCCGCACGTTTTCGGCTTCACGAAGGGTGTGGGGACCTCAGACAGCATCATGGCCCTCATGAGTCTGGTCGACAACCGCCCCGCCGTCGCTGTCTTCCTCGACTTGGAGAAGGCGTTCGAGCTGGCCTGCGCTCACGCCATCCTGGCTGCGCTGGTGCAGAAGGGCATCCAGGGACGACTCCTCGCCTGGATAGAGGACTACCTCCAGCACAGGCGAGCCAGGGTCAGGTTCCAGGGGCATCGGTCGCACTACCGGGAGCTGGAGAACGGCACGCCGCAGGGCGGGATCCTCAGTCCCTCCCTCTTCAACTTGCTAATGGAGCAAGCTGGTCAGCCTGCCGTTCCGGGAGGGCGTGGCTCTTCTCAGCTACGCCGATGACCTCGTTCTGGTTGTCACAGGTCGAGATGACAGGATCGTTAGGGCCCAGCAGGCACTTGACCTTGTCAGTGAAAAATGCAGAGAGCTGGGCCTGAAGATCTCAGCTGAGAAGTCCAAGGCCATGACCATCAAGGCCGCCACCCCGGACTGTCACTTGCTGGTGCAGGACGTCAGGCTGCCCTGGACCCGCGTCTACCAGTACCTCGGGGTGTGGATAGATCGGGGTCTGACTTTCACCACTCAGGTCAAGTACCTGAGGGAGAGGACTCAGGCGAGAGTCAATGTTATGAGGGCCATGACGAGGACACACGCCGGGGCCTCGTACGCTGTGCTGCGACTCTTCTATGTACAAGCCGTCCGCGCGCTTGTGGATTACAGCGCGCCGGTGCTCATCGCCCTGTCACCCACCCAACAGAAGAGGATCGAGGTCATCCAAAACCGGGCCATGAGGACCATGCTGGGGGCGCCACGCTGGACCAGCGGCTGCGTCATGCAGAGTGAGGCCCGGCTGGTGCCCTTGACCACCAGGACTCAGCAGATTGTGGCCTGTCGGGTGGCCAAGATCCTCCACCAGGTGAGAGAGTCTGCAGCACGGACAAAGCTGAGCACAGTCTTGCCACAAGGGCATGACCTGTCAGCTGGCAACACCTGGCTACGGAGGGTGGCCTAAGCCGCCAACCACCTGCTCGACCTCGACCAGCTACTGCAGGAAGGACCCGATAGTCCTGCCGCCTTCTACGTCGCTCCTCCTCCGTGGCAAGCCCCGACAGTGGAAGTCGTCATCACCGCTCTGCCGGCCAGTAAGGCGCTGTGCACCCGGGTGGAGCTGCGGCAGCACGCACTGAGGGGGATTGCAGAGGCCAACGTCCCAGGCAGCGCCGTCTACTACACGGACGGCTCAGTTGACCCTGAGAGAGGCACGACGGGCGCGGCGGTGGTCACAGGGCAGGAGGTGCTGTCCTGGAGGACGCCCGACCACTGCTCCACTCTGCAGACGGAGCTGGTGGCAATCCAGCACGCCCACCAACGGACAACGAGCCCACCAACGGACAACGTGCGGCTCACCACCACTATCCTGGGCCTCGCCCAAAGAATCGCCGCGCAGGGGCGTCACGTGCGGCTCAACTGGGTGCCCAGCCACGTGGGGCTGCTGGGGAACGAGGCTGCTGATGAGGCGGCCCGCGCAGTCACCAGGTGGCCTACAGTCACCGCCGTCGTTCTGCCCAGCATACAGCAGGGCAAGACGATGGCCAGACGTGTTGCCGCCAACAGCACCGAGCAGCAACACCGGGAGATGGAGGCGTCATCGCGGCAGGCGGCCTGGTATGCCAAAGCCACCGCCTACCGCCCACTGCTTCCCGCCCGCCAGCTTTCCAGGGCAGACGAGGTCAAGCTACACCGACTCCGGCTTGGCTATCGCACCCTGGAGGAGCTGAGGGACGATTTTGAGAGTCGGCAGTGTGACCACTGTGGCCACCTCGCCCGACATCCACTAAGGCACTACCTGCTGTCCTGCCCAGCCACGGCTCAGCTGAGGCAGCAGATCGGCGGCCCAGAGGACGACGAGGATAGGGCAGCCCTGGTGCTCCGGCGGGCACTAGAGGACCTGCCTCGGCTGTTGGTAGTGGTGCGCAGCGCCCCTCCCCCCCGTTGAGCGCACCACGTACTACACAGCGGAACATGGGGCGAGGTGACGAGCCTCGCTCACAGGAAGTCGCTTGTGACTCCAGCGGCAGGCTGGTGCCCGCTCATCTCTTATAAATGTATAGATGTAAGATTAGTATAAGTATGTAATGTAAGTTTAACTTAAGGTATTATGTAAGGTTACAATAAGTTTTTTTTTCTTTCTGTAAGAGATGTAAATAAACTTAACTAAAAATCCCGCCAGTACACTCGACTCCTTTCATCGTTGTGTGTGGGTGTGTGTGTGTGTGTGTGTGCTGCTTGAAAGTATTACATAAGAAAATAAGGAAGCTACAAGAGGCCGTGAGACCTATACGTGGTAGTTATTAATTGAATAAAGTCTTCATTGGCTGTGACGGCCTCTTGTAGCTTCCTTATTTTCTTATGTAATACTTTCAAGCAGCACACACACACACATACACACCCACACACACACACAACGATGAAAGGAGTCGAGTGTACTGGCGGGATGGGAAGGGATTAGGTGTTGGATTAGCACCAACCCCAGGGCAGCATAGCAGCCAAAATTATCCCCTTTCCCATGCCTTGTCCGTGACTGTCTGTATGCTTTTTTTTCAAAGAGAGAGAGAGAGAGAGGAGATGAAAACGAGTCTCGTGGTGAGGGTGTTCCCAAGGGATGGTGGAGGAGTCACACCTGTGACCTGACTTTTTTTTTGTCTCTTCCTCCAGCACAAAAATTGAATTGAAATATCTAATATATTGATTATAACGAGACCGTGAATGTTTTGATGAATTATTGAATGAAATTGGTTGAAAGAATTACACATATTATTTCCCTTGTTACTCATTAAATGTAGGCTGAGAGAGAGAGAGAGAGAGAGAGAGAGAGAGTGAGAGACAAGAGAAAAAGAAAGAAAGAAAGAGAGAGAGAGAAAGAGGAATGGGAGAGAGGAGAGGGGGAGAGGGCAGGAGGCGGGCCTCATTAACTTAAGTCAAAAGTCACAGCCATGATGCTCTCTGTCAGTGGGTAGTTGGCATATGTCGTCTGACCTCGAAATTAGGGTCTTGAAGTGTCAAAGGCGGTAGGAAAATCAGCGCAGGTGACTGTACACACCATATAACGGGTCCGTGTGTTACATATACCACATTCATCCTGACACCACAGCAAAGGGCAGCAAAGGGGAGTATCGATCCAAACAAGTTCTTAGGATCAATTGCAAACACTGGCGGAATCATCTGAGAGGGGGCACCGGGGCCATAACCCACAAAATAAATGAAATCGAGTAGTTTGCCCCCCCCCCAAAAAAAAAAATGAAATATATCATGTAGCTACAGCTTGTTTCCATATATTCTTTATCTTTTGAAATTTGCATGCACATACACAAAGGGTCAATACTTTGTGATGCTGATGCACTGATTCATTGTTTGCGCTGATTAGCTACTTATTGCTATTTGTGCTAAAACAACTATTCTCCAACTTACGACCTACGCAACGGCACGAAGTGGAACGCTTGCCGACGTCGGCGAGAATTCCTATCGGCGACAGTTATAGGTATGGTTTTGAGCATATCTATAATAATATAAGCGAAAGTGTCCTGTCTGTCTGTCTGTCCGCGATAGGTGCCGCCCCTGTGGCGTAATCCCATTATATTGCACATTTTTGGAACCAGGTTGACCAGGGGAAGGTTTTAAGCCTACTTATAGGATGATCCGATCACTTTTTTTCTTCTTTTTTTTAGCAGCCTATTAGCGAGAATTGTAAAAAAAAAAGTGAGGAAACCTTGATGTAGGGTGATGGGTAATGGGTGAGTGAATGGGTGGGGTGATGGGTAATGGGTGTGGGGTGATGGGTGAGTGAATGGTGTGAAGGGTGGGGTGAGGGGTGATGGGTGAGGGAATAGGTGGGGGGTGATGGGTAATGGGTGGTGTGGTGATGGTAATGGGTGAGTGAATGGGTGGGGGTGATGGGTAATGGGTGAGTGAAGGCTGGGGGGTGATGGGTAATAGGTGAGTGAATGGGTTGGGGGTGATGTGAATGGGTTGGCGTTAATACATACATTTCTACATCCATGATTTCAGGAAAGCTAGAAGGGCTATCTGGAGAGTCTGTGTTTGGTGGGCCGAAGGCCCACCAATAGCCCCTCCGCAGGAGCTAGCCAAAAAGGCGCCCGGAGGGCGGCTTTGCGGCTAGTATGATATAAGAGGCATTCAATTTCGTACAGAAATGCCCTCTGAGGCAGGAGATGGGGGTATATAAAGGCCGTCTGTATGTAAAGGCCTGCGCCTGGGAGCGCGGATGGACGTGACGTCACGAGCTGAGGCTGCTCCGCGAGTCAGTAGGACCCGAGCTTCAGCATGTGAGGATGTACGGGGGGTTTAAAAGATATACTGTTATCTTTGGAAATGTTTGTTCTATAATATTATCAAATAAAAAACCGTAAAAAAAACACACTAAAGAAATGCCATTATGAGACTCTCAAGAAATATGCATGAACTTAAACTCTTCGCCATTTAATATTTTACTCGCAAACATTTTACATGGTGAATACCAATAGAAGCGGAATTTAATTAGCTTTCCATTGTTATATTTTGTTTTCTGATAAATGAATTTGAACCATACATACATTAGCGTTTTAAATAAATAAATAACATCATCAAACGGGAAAATTACCCGTTTCCATGACCTTTTTTTTGTTAGTTAACGCAATTTATGTATGGTTCTAATTCATTTATCAAAAAACGAAATATAGCAATGGAAAGCTAATTAAATTCCGCTTCTATTGATATTCTCCATGTAAAATGGTTTTTGAGCAAAAAATTAAATGGCGAAGAGTTAAAGTTCATACATATTTCTGTGAGTCTCATAAAGGCCTTTCTTTAGTCTTTTTACGGTTTTTTATTTGATAAAATTATAGAACAAACATTTCCGAAGATAACAATATATCTTTTATACTGATAAACATATATTAGGTACGAAATTACCCGATTTCATGATGTTATGTATTTAGTTAACGCTAATTTATGCATGCTGCTAATTCATTTATCAGAAAACAAAATATAGCAATGGAAAGCGAATTAAATTCCGCTTCTATTGATATTCTCCATGTAAAATGTTTTCGAGAAAATTTTAAAGGGGGAAATTTTTTCATCAACTTGGGTTTAAAAGGCTTTTTAAGGATTTTTAGAATTTGCCTTCCCCGAAAAAAAATTTTTTTTATATAAATAAAATTGGTTAAAACCTTTCCCTTTAAAACTTTCGCCGAGAAATTTACGCCCCACGGGGCCTTTGGGTTTTTTTTTTTTTTTTTTTTTTTTTTTTTTCCCTGGTTTGCCCCCGCCCCTTCTCCCCCCCTCCCCCTTTAAGGGGCCCCAGACAAACTACGTCCGGTTTTTTTACATCGGTGCTTTGGGGGGAAAAGGCGGGGTCGCCGCGGGGGGCCCTACGAAGGGAAAAACTACGGCGTGAGAATTTTCGATTTATTTTGCGCAAAATTTGATATTCCAGGGGCTAATTACTGTGTCTCTTCTCGCTGAAAACACATGAAAAGACCTGAGGTAATGGTGATGTCAAGGCTTCTAAACCAAGAAAAAAGAGTCAAACAGAGCCTCGTCAAAAGGAAAGCAGCTGTAGGTAGTAATGGGGGTCCCTCATTTGCTTCTTCTTAATGAGACTTGCTGTGCTGTTTTCCGGTTTAGAAGCCTCGCCACATAAACCATCACCTCAGGTTTTCTCTAGTTGTCAGCGAGCAGGAAAATATGCATTGGAAATCAATTTCGCCCCCCCCCAAAATATCGAAATTTTTTCACTCGTGTTTCTTTTGTAGTTGTACATATTCATGGTTAGATAGTATTAAAATACCTTAAAAATTGGGTTTCCTTTTGTTGTCTTTTCTCATAAAAGTAGGGAAATTTTTAGTGTTTGCCCTACCCCCCTCTCCCACAAACAATTTGGGGACCTGGGGGAATGCGGGATTTTTTGTGAGGACAAAAAATCTCGCAAACATGTTTTTGATTTTGGGGGTTGTAAAAATTTCCTAGATTTTTTTTAGGGAAAATTCATGGATTTCTTCGAGCCCAAACGTGTGAACCTACGATCCTCACAGAATGAGACCGAAGTGTGAGAACCCCCCAACCGCTAGGAGGTTTGGGTTTTATTTTGGTTAGGTTAAGGTTTTGGTTATATTTTGGTTTGGTTAAGTAGGTTTTTATTTGGGTTGGTTAATTTGGTTAGGGTTTCATTTTGGTTAGGGTTTGGGTTTTGGTTTAGTTTTTTTTGGTTAGATTTTGGTTTGGTTGATTTTGGGTTTGGGAAAATTAGGTTTTAATTTGGTTAGGTTAGGTAATTTTGGTTAGGCAAATTTCTCTAGATATAAAGGGTTTTCCCTAGATCTGGGGTTTTACCCCCCAATACACAACTCTTAAATAATGTGTTTCCCACCTAATTTTTCCCCACCCGAAAAACCCCCCCTTCCCACAGGGCTCCAAACTTGTTTGGAAACTTGGGGGGGGAAAGGGAAAGTAAGGGCAAACACTATAATTTTTTTGTGGGGGTTTTAAAATTTTAAAGTGGGGTTTTTCGGGGGGAAAAATTATGCGGCGGAAAACACTAATTTTTAAAAGTTGGGTTGGGTGGGAAAATTTCCGGACTAGGGTAATTACCTTAATCTAGAGAAATTTGCCCAAAAACCCAAAATTAACCTAACCTACCAAATATAACCAAGCAACCAAAAAAATCTAATCAAAACCCCAACCTAAACCAAAATCTAAACCTGCCCCAACCTAAACCAAAACTAACCAACCTTCTAGCGGGGGGTTGGGGGTGTTCTCGCACTTCGGTCATCTTCTGTGAGGATCGTTGGCATGTCTCTGGACTCAGAAGAAAAACCAATGATTTTCCCTAGAAAAAGGGAATTTTTTTAAACACCCCCAAATCAAAAAATATGTGGTTGCGACCATATTTTTACCCCAGCCCAAAAAACCCGCATTTCCCCCCGCCCCCCCCTTTCCCCCCAGCAGGTCCCCCGCTTTTTTGTGGGGGAGGGGAAGTATGGGCAAAAGTGCACTAAATAATACCGGGAATTTTTACCCCCTATACACAAATCTTAAATTAGGTTTCCAAATAAATTTTTTCCCCACCCGAAACCCCCCTTCCAAAAAGGCCCCAAACTTTTTTTGGGGGGAATGGGAGATATGGGCAAACATAGAATTTTTTCCAATTTCCCCAGATTAGGGGAATTACCTTATATCTAGAGAAATTTGCCTAAACCAAAAATAAACTAATAACCAACCTAACCAAAAATAAACCCAAGCTAAAATAACCAAAAATCCAAACCCCCAACCCCCAAAAAATCAACCCAACCAACCCCAACCTAACCCCAAAACTAACCTAATCCTTTGCGGGAGGTTGGGGGGGGTTTTTTCGAACTTGCGGCATTTATTTTGTGAGGATCGTAGGTTCACAAGTTTCTTGGGCTCAGAAAAAAATCCAAAGAATTTTCCCCAGATCTAGGGAAAAATTTTTTCAACACCCCCAAAATCGAAAAAATATGTGGTTGCGACGCAATTTTGTACCCCCGCCAAAAATCCCGCATTCCCCCCCGTCCCCAAGTTTTTTGGGGAGAGGGGAAGTATGGGCAAACACTAGAATAATACCCTACTTATTATGAGGAAAGACAACAAAAGGAACTCAATTAATAACGTATTTTAATATTATCATAACCATGAATATGTATACAACCTACAAAGAGAAGACTACGACGATGAAAAAAATTCGAGTTGTTTTGGGCGAAATTGATATTCCAGGTGCTATATTTCCGTGCTCGCTGAAACACAGAGAAGACCTGAGGTGATGGTTGATGGGGCAGAGGCTTCTAAACCAGGAAAACAGTCACAGCAGAGTCTCATTAAGAAGTAAGCAAGTGGTAGGGACACGTTACGTACCTACCAGTTGCTTACCTTTTGACGAGGCTCTGTTATGACTCTGTTTTCTTGGTTTAGAAGCCTCTGCACATCAGCCATTACCTCAGGTCTTCTCTATAGTGTTGTCAGCGAGAAGAGAGCACAGTAATATAGCACCTGGAATATCAATTTCGCGCAAAATAACTCGAAATTCTTCCATCGCCGTAGTTTTCCCTTCGTAGGTCCACCCGCGGCGACCCCGCCTTATCCCCACAATGCACCGATGTAAACAAACCGTGACGTAGTTATGGGTAGGGTCCATCTATAATAATATAAGCGAAAGTGTGTCTGTCTGTCTGTGTGTGTATGTGGTATAGGTTTCGCCCCCCGTGGCGCAAACACCTCATATGGCACATTTTTGGAATCAGGTTGACCAGGGGAAGGTCATAAGCCCATTTATGAGATGATCCGATCACTTTTTTTTTTTTTTTTTAGCAGCCTATTAGCGATAATTGTGAAAACAAAAGTGGGTTGCGAGAATTGAGGAAGCCTTGATGTAGGGTGATGGGTAATGGGTGAGTGAATGGGTGGGGTGATGGGTAATGGGTGTGGGGTGATGGGTGAGTGAATGGGTTGGGGGTGATGGGTGATGGGTGAGGAAAAAGGTGGGGGGTGATGGGTAATGGGTGAGTGAATGGGTGTGTGGTGATGGGTAATGGGTGAGTGAATGGGTGGGGGGTGATGGGTAATGGGTGAGTGAATGGGTGGGGGGTGATGGGTAATGGGTGAGTGAATGGGTGGGGGGAATACATACATTTCTACATCCATGATTTCAGGAAAGTTAGAAGGGGCTATCTGGAGAGTCCATGTTTGGTGGGCCGAAGGCCCACCAAACACAGGTGGTGGGCCGAAGGCCCACCAATAGCCCTCCGCAGGAGCTAGCCAAAAAGTCCGCCCGGAGGGCGGCTTTGCGGCTAGTGATAAATAAAGACGGGTTTGTTGTCGTAGTACGCCTGGACATGCCTTTGTTGATCAAGTCAATATTAGTAAGTATTCCCCTCAACGCCCGTTTTCTTTGCCTTTGTTAGTAATTAGACATTCCTCATAAACACACTTGCCCACACGACACCGGCGTAAATGTTGTTGTTGTTTTTTGAGTTTGTTTTTTTACATTTGTGCCTATAGCGCCTGTAGGCAGTGCCTTCGAAGGGTTAAATGCAAGAATGCTCGTCAAATCCCGGCAGGTGGATATGCCCCACCGTCGTACCTCCACCGGTGGGATATACAAGAATGGACCCTACCCATAACTACGTCACGGTTTGTTTACATCGGTGCATTGTGGGGATAAGGCGGGGTCGCCGCGGGTGGACCTACGAAGGGAAAACTACGGCGATGGAAGAATTTCGAGTTATTTTGCGCGAAATTGATATTCCAGGTGCTATATTACTGTGCTCTCTTCTCGCTGACAACACTATAGAGAAGACCTGAGGTAATGGCTGATGTGCAGAGGCTTCTAAACCAAGAAAACAGTCATAACAGAGCCTCGTCAAAAGGTAAGCAACTGGTAGGTACGTAACGTGTCCCTACCACTTGCTTACTTCTTAATGAGACTCTGCTGTGACTGTTTTCCTGGTTTAGAAGCCTCTGCACATCAACCATCACCTCAGGTCTTCTCTGTGTTGTCAGCGAGCACGGAAATATAGCACCTGGAATATCAATTTCGCCCAAAACAACTCGAATTTTTTTCATCGTCGTAGTCTTCTCTTTGTAGGTTGTATACATATTCATGGTTATGATAATATTAAAATACTTTTATTAATTGAGTTCCTTTGTTGTCTTTCCTCATAATAAGTAGGGTATTATTCTAGTGTTTGCCCATACTCCCCCTCTCCCACAAAACAAGCTTGGGGACCTGGGGGAATGCGGGATTTTTGGCTGGGGTACAAAATATGCGTCGCAACCACATAGTTTTCGAGTTAAGGGTGTTGTAAAAATTGTCCTAGATCTAGGGAAAATTCATTGGATTTCTTCTGAGTCCAGAAACGTGTGAACCTGACGATCCTCACAGAATGATGACCGAAGTGTCGAGAACCCCCCCAACCTCCCGCTAGGAGGCTAGGTTAGATTTGGTTAGGTTAGGTTAGGTTAGATTTGGTTAGGTTAGGTTTGGTTATATTTGGTTAGGTTAGCTTAGGTTATATTTGGTTTGGTTAGGTTAGGTTAGTTTAGTTTTGGTTAGGCAAATTTCTCTAGATATAAGGTAATTACCCTAGATCTAGGGAATTTGGTAAAATTCTAGTGTTTGCCCATACTCTCCCCACTTCCCCCAAACAAGTTTGGGGACCTGTGGGAATGCGGGGTTTTCGGGTGGGAACAAATTATGCGTCGGAAACACAAAATTTAAGAGTTGTGTATAGGGGGTAAAATTCCCGGTATTATTCTAGTGCACGTTTGCCCATACTCCCCCTCTCCCACAAACAAGCTTGGGGACCTGCTGGGGGGAATGCGGGGGACCTGGGGAATGCGGGCTCTTTGGCTGGGGTACAAAATATGCGTCGCAACCACATAGTTTTTGAGTTAGGGGTGTTGTAAAAATTGCCTAGATAAAGGGAAAATTCATTGGATTTCTTCTGAGTCCAGAGACGTGTGAACCTGACGATCCTCACAGAATGATGACCGAAGTGTCGAGAACACCCCCAACCCCCCGCTAGAAGGTAGGTTAGATTTGGTTAGGTTAGGTTTTTGATTAGATTTGGTTAGGTTAGCTTAGGTTATATTTGGTTAGGTTAGGTTAATTTTGGTTAGGCAAATTTCTCTAGATATAAGGTAATTACCCTAGATCCAGGAAATTTTACCACCATACACAACTCTTAAATTATGTGTTTCCGACGCATAATTTGTTTCCCCACCCGAAAACCCCACATTAAATATTAAACCCCACATATAAAATTATAGTGTTTGCCCATACTCTCCCAAGTTTACCAAACAAGTTTGGAGACCTGTGGGAATGTGGGGTTTTCGGGTGGGGAACAAATTATGCGTCGGAAACACATTATCTAAGAGTTGTGTATGGGGGGGTAAAATTCCCTAGATCTACGGTAATTACCTTATATCTAGAGAAATTTGCCTAACCAAAATTAACCTAACCTAACCTAACCAAATATAACCTAAGTTAACCTAACCAAATCTAACCAAACCAAATCTAACTAAACCTAACCTAACCAAATATAACCTAACCAAATATAACCTACCTTAACCTAACCAAATATAACCTAACCTCCTAGCGGGAGGTTGGGTGTGTTCTCGACACTTCGGTCATCATTCTGTGAGGATCGTCAGGTTCACACGTTTCTGGACTCAGAAGAAATCCAATGAATTTTCCCTTGATCTAGGCAATTTTTACAACACCCCTAACTCAAAAACTATGTGGTTGCGACGCAAAATTTTGTACCCCAGCTAAAAATCCCGCATTCCCCCAGGTCCCCAAGCTTGTTTTGTGGGAGAGGGGGAGTATGGGCAAACACTAGAATAATACCCTACTTATTATGAGAAAAGACAACAAAAGGAACTCAATTAATAAGGTATTTTAATACTATCATAACCATGAATATGTATACAAACTACAAAGAGAAGACTACGACGATGAAAAAAATTTAGAGTTGTTTTGGGCGAAATTGATATTCCAAGTGCTATATTTCCGTGCTCGCTGACAACATAGAGAAGACCTGAGGTGATGGTTGATGTGCAGAGGCTTCTAAACCAGGAAAACAGTCACAGCAGTCTCATTAAGAAGTAAGCAAGTAGTAGGGACACATTACGTACCTACCAGCTGCTTACCTTTTGACGAGGCTCTGTTATGACTCTGTTTTCTTAGTTTAGAAGCCTCTGCACATCAGCCATTACCTCAGGTCTTCTCTATAGTGTTGTCAGCGCGAACAGAGCACAGTAATATAGCACCTGGAATATCAATTTCGCGCAAAATAACTCTAAATTTCTCCATCGCCGTAGTTTTCCCTTCGTAGGTCCACCCGCGGCGACCCCGCCTTATCCCCACAATGCACCGATGTAAACAAACCGTGACGTAGTTATGTCTGGGGCCCATTGTTCTCAAAACCCCGGCCAGTGGAGATTTGGGCAGGCGTACTAACACAAGCGAGTCCAAGACGGCATCAGTATTTTGACTGTTTTATACATATCTAATACATTTTACTAGCCTAATTTATCATTTCTGCCATTAAAATAATAGCTTTGTTAGTGTTCGCCACTTGCCTGAGGCGTTGGTGTAGAAAAAATGGGCCCCCCCGAGTGATACGTGTGAGTACATAATTTGAATGGCCCGCCGCCACTGCTCCACACAATGGGCTGACCTCCACCCCCCGCCGCCGCCCGACTTCCTCACAAGTTAACACACCTATATAAGGCCTCCTGGACCTGATTTTACCTTAATTATGACACGTGTGCATTCAGTGTATGAATGTCACTCTCGGTTGTGTTGAAAACTCACCTGTAATGGTCTGGGAAGAAATAGGATGGAATAAGGGCAGAGCGGAATGCAGGTGGGATGTGCATGGTGAACCCAATCAACTGACTCAAATCTCCACCCGTTGCGTTGTCCTCTGTTGATTCTTGCTTACTGCGCCGCGATGCAACGGGTCGAGAAAATTTGGTAAATTTTTACGATAGGACCAAACTTCCCTACACAATTGGGAGCATAGTTTTTGTTTACCTTATTATATTCTAAGAGACATTTTCTCCTTGAGCTTTCCGTCGCAAATCAATAGTTTCGGAGATATAGAACATTTTAGGTGGGAGGAGGAATAAGTCTCCTTGTATACAAAATGCCTCCCTCTTCCTCTTCTTGTGACCTGCATCGCTTTTGTTTGGTATTTTATTAAACTTTTATTATTGGACCCAGTTAGGAGGTTAAAGGTTAATTAGGTAAGGTAAGGTAAGGTTAGGTTAGGTTAGGTTAGGTAAGGTAGCCACGGGTGCGCCTCCGAATCAAAAGCGATGCGGGTCACAAGAAGAGGAAGAGGGAGGCATTTTGTAAACAAGGAGACTTATTCCTCCTCCCACCTAAAATGTTCTATATCTCCGAAACTATTGATTTGCGACGGAAAGCTCAGAGAAAATATCTCTTAGAATACAATAAGGTAAACAAAAACCATGCTCCCAATTGTGTAGGGAAGTTTGGTCCTATCGTAAACTAATACCGAAAATGTCTTGCATTTTTGGCTCGGATGGCAGGCCCTGGAGGTTCATTTGAGGGCTGTGATGGTTGGCCCTCGCCCGTGGTGGCGCAGGCAGGATTTTAATAGTGACGTCTGTGATTAGAGGCTCATGCCGCCCCCCTATGTCCTCCGATGCACTCGCAATCGAAGGTAGAGTTAATGGACAGGGCATGCGTGTGTTCTTATCTTAGGCCACTCGACGGTGCAGAAAGAATTTGGTTCTCATCAGAGATCGAACTCAGTGATACGATGGTTATAACAATGAACAACAAAAATGTTGATAAAATATGACTTAAAGATGATTATATCATTACATATATTATCATTCTGCCTGCGCTACCACGGGCGAGGGCCAACCATCACAGTCCTCAAGTAAACCTCCAGGGCCTACCATCCGGGCCTTAGTAGTCACTGTCAGTAGTCACTGCCTAAAGGCGCTATAGGCACAAATGTAACAAATATTTATTTTTATTTTTTATTTGTTTACATTGGCCGACTAGGTTCAGTTCTACCAGAGAGCTTCACAGGGAGGTGTCACTCGGGCCGCGCCATTTTGGATTTTGAACAGGTGGCGCCGCTATGCGGATGGAGACTTCCGTCAAAAGTGTCACAATGCTTATATCATTACTGTGCACGGTGTTGTGCCTTTTCAATACCCTAAGACGCAAATACATGTAGTATTACGTTAAAAGAATGAACTGAAGTGATTACAGGGTTCCCAGACTTGGGAGTTACCCCTAAATTTGGGGGTGGTCAAAAGTGTCAAAATCATTATATCATTACTGTGCACGGTGTTGTGCCTTTTCAATACCCCAAGACGCAAATATATGTAGTATTAAGTTAAAATAATGAACTGCAGTGGTATTGATGGATGTATTTTTTTGTTATTACACCTTTTGTTCCTTTTGTATTTCATACCGAAGCCCCGTCATTCCAATAAATTGTCTCCAATCTCAATACCCTCTCCCCCCCCACACACATTTTGTTTTGGCCGAAGTCAAAATGGGTGGGTGGTGATGGGTAATGGGTGAGTGAATGGGTGGGGATGATGGGTAATGAATGGGTAATGGGTGGGGGAATGGGTGGGGGGTGATGGGTAATGGGTGAGTGAATGGGTTGGGGGTGATGGGTACAGTGGCGTAGCTAGGTATTTATGATTGGGTGGGCACCTGGGAGGGCACAGCTGACTATGGGTGGGCACTAGATGAGCTGAACAAGCCCATACAGCTGGGGAGTTTGGTGGGGACTGGGGACTTACTTTCACTTACAGTGCCAAGACCCCCCACTTGCATATTTTGCATTCTGACCAATATCAAGAGTTTATCTATGTCGTATGGACTATGGAAGGTTATTATATTTTATTCTAGGAGTGTGTGTCGAGTACTGTAGGGTATCATCCAGTTGCTGATGGAGAACGAAATAAAGCAGTCATGACAAAAAATGAAATACATAAATTACCACTTATACAAAATAGAAATAACATAATTGATACTGAAAATAAAAAAGAATGCAGAAGTTTTAAAGCAGCAGGCAAATAAAATAAAAATTTCCACTGAGAAAGTGAAAATTCCTCACTTAAGCAGAATTCTTCTGTTCTTGTGGTTCTCGGCAAACTTATCAACAAATTCTTCTAAATCAAGGCTTTTAACTCGCCTGCTTTCAATTGACAACACAGCAAGATTACCTAATCTCTCATTGCCCATTGTATTTCTCAGTGTAGTTTTGATTAATTTCAGAGCAGAAAAGCTTCTCTGCTGAAGCTGATGACACAGGTAATACTACAGAAATTTTGACCAGTCTGTAGAACTCAGGAAATGCCTCTTCATATGGACCAAGAATTCTCACTAAATCTAACAGTGATTTGGGCTTTTCATTGTCACTTACATCCTTATAGCGTCTTTCTAACATGCGTTTTGCAGAGTGCAGCTCATGGTTAAGATCTTCCTCATTAGCACGAAATGCATGAATAAGTCCAGACATTTTCTCAAAAGATAAGAACTTACTTTGTGGATTCAGTGCCTGTAATGCTTTCATAAGTTCACATACTTCATTATTGAAGCGCCTTGTCATTTCTGTTAATATATGATCTAGAATAGGATAGAAGAAGTTAATTCGTGTTGAATCCTTAACACTGAAATCAGAGTGTGTGTTCCCTGACTGTTTTCCAATATAATCAGTAACAACAAAATCCTGTAATTTTGTAGACAGTTTCCGTTTCCTTGGTGATCTACACATTCTACACTCTGAAGTATCAAAACCATGAACTGCTGAGCTTCTCTCAACTTCATCCCACAAAGCATCAAAAGAGGCTTGGTCTGACCGCATTTCTTCAAGGTGGGCTCTTAGTTTCAATTAATTCTACAGCTTTTACCATGTCAAGATTGGCTGATTGTAGCAAATTTGATAACTGATTTATCCTACCAAGAATATGTGTCATAATGGCTAGCTAGCTTCATAGCAAACCCAGCATCTATTTGACCTAAAAGTCCTCTTGCATCAAAAGCTCTGTCAGCATTGCAGTCATTTGATAAACCTTCTAGAACACGCAGAACGGCATTCAGTCTCTCTTTCATTACTTTGCAAGTATCATACCTGCAAGCCCATCTGGTATCTGAAAGTCGTTGTAGCTCTCTAGTTTGCTCATTGGAATACATTTCCTTTTGCACATCCAACCATTTTGCATGGACATAAGATCCACTGATGAATACATAGTTTTTCCAATAATGAGAAGAACTGTGCAGTCAAGAGGGAGACACGTACCAATTAAGTACCAACACAAGGAATTATAGAACATTTGTAAGGGTAACTGGTGTAATTGAGTTATGTTCGTTGCTATTAAAAGTGATCAATAGAAAGTATATGAATTTAACTCACTCAGAGGCATGTTTCTTTCTTTCAAGTAGAGGAAAAATATTTATTGTATTTGAGGTCGAGGGTAAGTCATCAGTAGAAATTATTTATAATACTCCATGCATGCTCCCTCAGTCCTACCTAGTGGAACACAGCTCCCACACCACACGGCAGCCGGGGCCAGTGGGTGGGCACCTGGGCGGGCACCGGCTTCTCGTGGGTGGGCACGTGCCCACCCAGGCCCACCCATAGCTACGCCACTGGATGGGTAATGGGTGAGGGAATAGGTGGGGGGTGATGGGTAATGGGTGAGTGAATGGGTTGGGGGTAATGGGTGAATGAATGGGTTGGGGGTGATGGGTAATGGGTGTGGGGTGATGGGTGAGTGAATGGGTTGGGGGTGATGGGTAATGGGTAAGTGAATGGGTGGGGGATAATTGGTAATGGGTGAGTGAATGGGTGTGTGGTGATGGGTAGGCTAATAGATGAGTGGAGGAATTCCCTCCCTTCTTTGATCCCTTATTTCTTTCCTCGTCAGTTCCTCTTCTGACTCTTCATCCCTCCAATTTCTTCCTTACTCCTTATTCCTCCTTTCCTTCTCTCATATCTCCTTCCTTCCCTCTCTCCCACCTTCCATTATCACCCCATCATCACCAAAAGGAGGAGCGATTCCCCTTCTATCTGCACGGGCGACTGTCAGTGCAGACTCCCTCCGCTAGGATCGCTGTCGTCCATGAAATCAAAATGGCGCGCCATGTTATATCGCCCGAGTGACACCTCTCGGTGAAGCTCTCTGGTTCTACTTCGACCGGTCGGTCGGAACCAATCACGGTCGTTAGTCGACCGCTCGGTGTATTACAACTGTACTATACGATTTAGTTCAGTATACTATACCAGCCCATCTGGTAACTTGGCCACCCCCCTAAAACTTTTCCCTCCAGGTGATCTGGTAACTTGGCGCCCCTCCCCCCCAAAAAAAAAACTTTCACAAGATCTGCCCCTAATTGCTCAAATTCCGAACACAAAAATAACACAAATCTACGGACGTGACGTACCACATTTCACGGATGACTTGCTTCGCTTTCACCCGAAAATTGACAAAAAATTAGGTCATTACGAATCTAAGCGATGCAATCCTTAAATATCTTGGACATGACTTCACAGGACAATTCACTACTACTAGGGTGGCCACTCACTCGTTAGAGTTTCACTGAGTGTGTCTTAACCCCTAGAGACCCAGAACGTAATTTCCACTGTAACTTGGGTACCATTAGACGATTTTTGATGATTATAATTAATATTTTATAGATATAACCTGTTTAGTATCCTTATTGACTAACTAATTTGGTATATTTAGTTACTTTTCGTAATTTTATGGCTAACAATAGACAATTTTTTACAGCAAAGGAAAGATCTGGGCGTGAAGGGGTTAATGACCTATGCCTCCCAGGTGATGAATGCCTAGGCTCCATGACTTGTGGCTTGAGTGATCTAACTCGGCAACCAGTGAGAGCACCTCTTATGATTTTGAGAATATTACAAACCATTTCATTTCCTTCAAATGACAGGGGGAGTTTGTAGGGTCTCTGTATAAGTTTGTGCTCCTCCCCGGGACACGAAGTGCAGTAGTATGAACGATCATGATTCTAGAGACTATGATCTCTTCAATCATCAGTATCATCCATCATTTCCAAACGAACAGTTATGAGGGAAGCACATCCAAATAATATTCTTAATCAACTGTTTTGAGATTTTATGAACTTAAAGTACTGTGAATTTACAAAATTTCTTTAAAATTGCTCCTTCTCATATACCTTCTGATTGTTGAAGTCTTTAGCTAATGGACTATCATTTCACACAATAGTAACTGTACAGGACATAATCTGCTTCAAATTTTTTTCATGACGATTCTATTAAATTGTAATACATATAATTTTTCTTAAAGAACAATTTCTATAAACCTGAAATTTATACACATATACAAAACTATATTTTTACCTTATTCAACTCATTCATACATGACTCTTCATAAGTGTTGATTCTGCAAGACATAATCTCTCTCTCTCTCTCTCTCTCTCTAAAGTAAAATAAAAAGACAAAAAAGTAAATCTCTAGCCAGAGTGTACGTGGTTGATGAAGCTGGGACTCCGAGCGAAAATGGGAAAACTCAAATTGTGATTAAAAGCCTACCATGGCTATTAAACTGTGTGAAATAGTAAACTGTCCCATTATATTCATGGAATGGCTCCTTTCCATAACAGAATTTTTTTTCGAAGGGTGAAGCAATATAATGAGAAATACATAACTCAGAGAATATGTGAATTGACATATTGATACCAAAGCAGACAGATAGAGAGTACAAGGTGGTGAGTGAGTGGATGTGTGGATTGTGAAAAGGATGCCCTGTGATCCCTCCTGCCTTAACTCTAGCAAACATAGATAGCCCCTTCTCCCTCTTATCTCTCTCCTGAGACTGGATATCTGAAGCATGACTTAATGGGGCTGTACCTAATGTCTCTTCCAACAAGAAACTGAATTATTTACAAGAGCTTAAACATCGCAATGTACTAATTTGAAAACCACAGAAATGCTTCAGACACTAATAAAAAAATATATATAGTTGCAGTATCACAGTTTTCATTGTAAACGTCATACTGATAATCCTGGAGGTAGAAAGAAGTATGGACTTCGAGGGCAAAAGTGAATATATCAATTGATAAATGTTGTGACTGAAGCATATTGATCCGATGGATTAGACAAAGCAAGTCATCAAGACAGGGCTTGATGTTGAACAGTAGCCAGTAAAGACATCCAGGACCTGAGAAGTCAATACCAATGTCCTGAGGGTAAGTGTAATAAATATACTACATGGTGAATGTACTAAAGCTACAGGACAGAAAAGGGAAGAAAAAACAGGAAAATGAAGCAAACAAATCAGAATAAATACGAGGGCTGAAATGCTGCTTCAGCTCCTTAACTCTGAGCACTTTCATGGAAAGTGATGAAAAGAGGACAATTCATATAAATTGCTATTCCTCACTTATAAATCCTTTGTAACTGAAGAAAGAAAAAAAATTCTTTCCATGAAGCGCCTGTTCCCACCCACATCCACAAGTGATGGTACAGGTTGGGGGGAGGGGGGGGGGGGGGAGTAGTGCTGCTGCACGTTCTATTTGGAAATAAAGTTTTTTTGCCTGTTGCTACATGTGATAGCCTTTGCGGCTGCCACAACAAAGAACTTGGCACATCTTTTTCTCTGCTGTCTACCTTAAAGCTGTATGTTTCCCTAATAAGTTCTTTGAATTTTTTTCAATGGTAAAAACTATCAGCTGTGCACTAGCACCCATAATTCAAACAGTGGAAACACACAAAGCCTGTCTGAGGCTCATTGTTTGCTGTACCAATGCTTAACCCTCAAAACAAAATCTAACCTTCACATTTCAGGTGGTGCAAGAAATGCTTGCAGGATACAAGTCATATTGGTCCACGCCACGAGGACAGCCATGCACGTCACCTGGAGGACAGAGGTAAAGGAGATGATTTGAAAGCCTGGATTAACGCAAAAGAAGGCAACTTAAAGTTAACATGAAAAACATATATGTATATATATATATATATATATATATATATATATATATATATATATATATATATATATATATATATATATATATATTATAGTATATATATATATATATATATATATATATATATATATATATATATATATATATATATATATATATATACTATATATATATATATATACACAGCGCGCCAAAGCATTGTTCGCGACATCATAACACAGCGCTTCCATACGGGAATTCAGAAAATGTACTCTATGGCAGCCTACTGACTTCCGAGAGAGATATCTTACATATGGCAGCTTGTTTAAGGCACGGCCAGTCCATAAAGACCGTTGAGGAATGTTCAGATGCCACTTGTCAATTATAGACGAAGCATTTAAAAAAGTATCGCCTTCCTTCCCGCGAGTAATTTGAACAGAGGCGCATTGGTATAATTATCATTATTTGCATAATGAGTGGCAAGAAAGACCTAACAAAGGAGCAAATTATAGTTAGTGTATCTCTACACAAGGCAGAGAGGCCAGTGGAAGAAATATCAAGGATTGTGGATGTTACGAGGAAATATGTGCATAAGTGGGTGGAGAGTTTCGGGGTGGGTTGGCGGTGTCGCGGCAGCCGCGACACCAGAACATTATAAGTGGCCAGGGCGAGGATGTAAAACCTCAGCAAGCACCGTAAATGTCATGAAACGTCAAGTGGATGCCCATCCTCAATTAAGAGCAAGAAAAAAATTGCGATATGACTTTTACATCCTCGCCCTGGCCACTTATAATGTTCTGGTGTCGCGGCTGCCGCGACACCGCCAACCCACCCCGAAACTCTCCACCCACTTATGCACATATTTCCTCGTAACATCCACAATCCTTGATATTTCTTCCACTGGCCTCTCTGCCTTGTGTAGAGATACACTAACTATAATTTGCTCCTTTGTTAGGTCTTTCTTGCCACTCATTATGCAAATAATGATAATTATACCAATGCGCCTCTGTTCAAATTACTCGCGGGAAGGAAGGCGATACTTTTTTAAATGCTTCGTCTATAATTGACAAGTGGCATCTGAACATTCCTCAACGGTCTTTATGGACTGGCCGTGCCTTAAACAAGCTGCCATATGTAAGATATCTCTCTCGGAAGTCAGTAGGCTGCCATAGAGTACATTTTCTGAATTCCCGTATGGAAGCGCTGTGTTATGATGTCGCGAACAATGCTTTGGCGCGCTGTGTATATATATATATATATATATATATATATATATATATATATATATATATATATATATATATATATATATATATATATATATATATATATATATACGTACACACAAACCTCGATTTCCCGAACCTCGATTTCCCGGATATCGGATTTGCCGGACAAAATCCGAGGTCCGGGGATATGTTAGTCTCGGACAATTTTTTTTTTTTTTTTTTTTTTTTTTTTATGTTGAAATGCCTGGTCCTGTTCGTAAATTGACCAAGTTGTCCGGCGGTCCGAGCGTCTCCTGTCACCCCTGGTCAGTGTCCGCGCCTCCCGCCAGGTGGCAGCATGCTCAGCGGTCGTATTGTTTACATTTGGGCACACAACATTCACGGTTCACCTGCACAGCCTCCGTCAGTCACCTGACTCCCACTGCCCCTGGTGCAAGAACATTTCTGAGACTATTGAACACTTTCTGCTGCCTCCCGCCAGGTGGCAGCATGCTCAGCGCCGTCAGCGGTCGTATTGTTTACATTTGGGCACACAACACTCACGGTTCACCTGCACAGCCTCCGTTAGTCCCCTGACCCCCACTGCCTCTGGTGCAGGAACGTCTCTTGAGACTATTGAACACTTTCTGCTGTCTCCCGCCAGGTGGCTGCATGCTCAGCGGTCGTAAAAGTCCCCGGCGGGGTAATTGATATTGTCGGTTGCCGGACAGTAAATACTAGAGTAGAATAAACGTCCTAGGGTGGGTAATGGCATCGGACTTTTTTTTTTTTTTTTTTTTTTTTTTTTTTTTTTTTTTTTTTTTTTTACTTGCGATTCCCGGACTTTTGCGGTTCCCGGACCAGTGCTCCCCCCTATTAGTCCGGAAAATCGAGGTTTGGATGTGTATATATATATATATATATATATATATATATATATATATATGTATGTATGTATGTATGTATGTATGTATGTATGTATGTATGTATGTACAGTGGCCGCAAAAAAAATGTATACATTTTGACCGCAAGAAAAATGTATACACCCGAAAGCGCGTCAAGATTTCACCTTCGTTCCCGCCATATAAATGGTGGGCGGAGCTAGTGAGGAGGGAGGGAGGTGGAGGGAGTCTCCCTCCACCCCACCACCAACACACAACCACACTCAGTGCTTTTTGAGAGCTGATAGAGAGAGTTTGGTTTTACGCATGCTCCGGACCGCCCTTTTTGACTTGGCAGCGAACCTTGGAGTGTTATATCTCGGCTCCCACTTGTCAGAATGGGACGTAACAAACTTTCAAATGAAGAGAAGACCCGTGCCCTTACCCTCCTGAAGGAAGGAGCATCTGTGATACGTGTGGCCGCAGAGGTGAACGTTACACGCATGGCGATTTACAACCTGAAGAAAGCTGTTGAGTCATTGCCACCCGGTACCGTTCCGCCAAGGAAACCTGGTTCTGGAGCCCCCCAAAAAACATCTCCTCGGACTGACAAAATTATGAGGCGTGAAGTATTGAATGATCCTGCAATAACTGCCGCAGAACTGAAGAAAAATCATCCAGCTTTGTTAGGAAACGTCTCTGTTCGCACCATTCAACATCGCCTGCAAATTTCGCTGAAATTACCAACCCGCCGCGCCGCCAAAAAGCCTTTACTGACAGAAGCTATGAAGAAGAAGCGGCTTTCCTTTTGTAAGAGATACCGGCAGTGGACACCAGAGCAGTGGAAGAAGGTCATGTTCAGTGATGAAAGCACTTTTAGACTGGTTAGGATGGCTTCAACGACAGTGCGCCGTCCAAGGGATGTGTCACGGTACCACCCAAAATATACCGTGAAGACCGTGAAACACCCAGATAGCGTTATGGTTTGGGGTGGTTTCAGTGGCAATAAGGGCAGGGAGGTCTGTACTTCCTCCCAAAGAATGTTACCATGAAAGGGGCAAATTACATTGAAGTGTTACGTGATCATCTGTTAGTGCCCTATGCCATTCACGAGTGCGAGGTGTTCATGCAAGATTCTGCCCTGCCCACCGGTCCAAAGTTGTTCAAAGTTCCTAACAGACAATAACATCCCTGTGTTGGACTGGCCTGGCAATTCCCCGGACCTAAATCCGATTGAAAACGCCTGGAATGAGATGAAAAAGGCGATCGCGAAGAAACGGCCGACGAACATCAACGAGCTGAAGCAGGCCCTGACGAAGCTGTGGGTGGAAATGGACCTCTCCTACTTCACCAAACTCGCCACTTCCATGCCCAAGAGGATTGGGATGGTCATCCAATACAAGGGAAACATGACCAAGTACTAATATGTGAATAAGAAACCTGTGTCACTGAAACTAAAGTACTGTAAGTTACATATTGTTGTTTTATTGTCCGAAAATTATAAATGTATACATTTTTTTTGCGGCCACTGTATGTATGTATGTATGTATGTATGTATGTATGTATGTATGTATGTATGGATGGATTATATATATATATATATATATATATATATATATATATATATATATATGATGAGGGATGAGGGAAAATATGATGGGGAAATTTACATATATATTTTGCCAGGGGTTAACAGGTTTTTCCCTGGTTCAATTATCTACTAAACAATCACTTAGAGCAGCTAGTATGTGCATGCGTGCACGCGTGTGTGAGTGGTAGCTCGGGTCATGATTTGAACCTTAAAGTTTTGTTACAAAGGCTGACTTCGACCCGAGGCTACTTGTGGTGCCTAAAGCTATTGGGTCGTCCCTGGACCCCTCTCATCGCTACACTGAGACAAGCTACTGTGCTGCCCTTTTCTAATCATGGACTGGCAGGTAAAACTGGCAGTGTGATTTCAAATTTTTATTTATTGTATATTTTCTTGTTAAGCTGCCCGCCTCCATTTGCGTGTGCCTCGCCGCTAGCATCTGTGGCCTTGTCCCCCGCCATGCTGCCTTGCCTCACCTCACCTCACCACTGCCTCCACCCCCAGCAGCTGCTGGGTGATGCTTGACAATCGTAATGCCAGGCACTCTGCTTTCATCTACATCCACATATCCATCGGTTCTATGAAGAGTCCCCCATCCCTTATCCCATCACTCTGGAATACCTATGCTGTGGGCGAGCCTTCCTATACCGCTGGTACTGAACAATCTGCCCCTGCTTTACTAAGCTATGGCTCAGGGACAGTGATGTCTACCATCCTGACCTTCATGCACGGGCACTAACACCAGTGGCCTGCCACTGCTCTTTTCTTTTATTGTTTGTATACAGTATAGTATTTCTAAACATAGTGTAAGTGTGTATACAAGCTTACTATCATTAGCCTCCCTGGGTAGTTGAATCATGGGACATCAAAAAAACAGGTTTATCCTGGAGACAGCTCTAATCCCCTACATGGTTCAAAGTGCTATGTGTGTGTTATTCACCCATGGTCTTGTCCACGCGAATCGGACTCGCGATTGCCAGTTTCAGCGTTCCCGTTGCGAGCTTGGAGTTCATTATTACCGATCTTTGGATAATGCCGGGACCTCACACACGACATACCCTTATCCCCTTGCTCAAGGGGGGCAGTAACCGCCCGAATTCGTCAGTGAAAAATCACTGGGAGCAGTGTGGATCCAAACCAGCTACCACAGAATGACAGGCCAGCGTGTTATCGACTTGACCATCAGGCGGTGTGTGTGTGTGTTCCATGGACATCTAAGATATTCAGCTTCCTGAATGAAAGCACTGGCATTTGGAATGTTCTAGAGACATAAATTATACAAGCAAAAACATCCATAGATTAAGAATAAACTATAAAAGCTATTAAGAAGGACAACACAAGGTTAACTCAAATCCTGCATATTAAAAGACAAAACAAATGGGTTAAAATACTCAAGAAATAGGGAATAAGACATTGCAAACAGATTTTAGGTGGTAACTAATTTATATGGAAAAGAAGACATAATGCATACAGTAATCTCCCGTTTATCCGACGCATAGCAGCGAAGGTCTTGCCGGATAACGTCGAAAGCCGAATACCGGTAATCCATCACTACCCCCCTAGAAACCAATGAGAAACTTTCCAGTGCCCACGAACCCAATAATAACCAGCAAAAATGATGATAGCAGTAATAATAATAATAATAATAATGTCTAGAACAGTATAACAAACAATATTAAAAACATTAATACCTGTATTAATATTAATAATAATAATAATAATAATAATAATAAAAATAATAATAATAGGCAGGCGATGGCTACCTGTTGCGTTGGCACAACACAGCAGACACGTGTTTTGGAAAGCTTGCGGCCAGGTACCGACTTCTTCTCATCGGCCAAGGTATTACTGGGTAAAGACCGAAAGTATAGACCAGTTTTGTCAGCATTGTACACCTGGTTCAGTGATAATCCTTCAGACTCAACCAGGCGGCGCAGCTTATCATTCAGCAGCGCCGAATGGTCCAGCCTTCCTCCAACTTCTGGAGAATCTCCAGAATCTCCAGACTGGAGAATTTTCGCCGGATAATGCACCACATGGACTGATAGTGTTTTAAGGGGAGGAGTCCCCGAAAAATGGGTATTTTTCACTATTCCAGCCATTTTATAAAAGTTACTCCGAAAAATAGCTGAACATGTCATGCGTTCTCTGTGAAAGTTTGGCAGCTGTACGATAATTCTTTCCCTTTCAAATAAATCAATTTGTATTATCAATTTTGAGGTCTCCTCCCTGCAGAAACCTCCGTTTTCTATTGAATGTTCCTATGTTTCATTTTGCCTTCTTTTGTCCCATTTTTTTTATTTTTTTTTTAATTTTTGAAATAATTTTATATATTTTAATAATTTAATATTTTTTATAATTTTATTCCTTTTAACTGCATCTAAACACAAAATGGGCGATATCTGGAAAGTGCAATTATTGTACTTTGGAGACTTATAACTCCACTAGCCGCAAAGCCGCCCTCCGGGCGGACTTTTTGGCTAGCTCCTGCGGAGGGCTATTGGTGGGCCTTTGGCCCACCACCTGTGTTTGGTGGGCCAAAGGCCCACCAAACATGGACTCTTCCAGATAGCCCCTTCTAACTTTCCTGAAATCATGGATGTAGAAATGTATGTATTCCCCCCACCCATTCACTCACCCATTACCCATCACCCCCCACCCATTCACTCACCCATTACCCATCACCCCCCACCCATTCACTCACCCATTACCCATCACCCCCCACCCATTCACTCACCCATTACCCATCACCCATTCACTCACCCATTACCCATCACCCCCCACCCATTCACTCACCCATTACCCATCACCCCCCACCCATTCACTCACCCATTACCCATCACCACACACCCATTACCCATCACCCCCCACCTATTCACTCACCCATTACCCATCACCCCCCACCCATTACCCATCACCACACACCCATTCACTCACCCATTACCCATCACCCCCCCCCAATTCACTCACCCATTACCCATCACCACACACCCATTCACTCACCCATTACCCATCACCCCCACCCATTCACTCACCCATTACCCATCACCACACACCCATTCACCCACCCATTACCCATCACCCCCCACCTATTCCCTCACCCATCACCCCCCACCCATTCACTCACCCCACACCCATTACCCATCACCCCACCCATTCACTCACCCATTACCCATCACCCTACATCAAGGCTTCCTCAATTCTCGCAACCCACTTTTGTTTTCACAATTCTCGCTAATAGGCTGCTAAAAAAAAAAAAAAAAAAAAGTGATCGGATCATCTCATAAGTGGGCTTATGACCTTCCCCTGGTCAACCTGATTCCAAAAATGTGCCATATGAGGTGTTTGCGCCACGGGGGGCGGAACCTATACCACACACACACACAGACAGACAGACAGACAGACAGACAGACAGACAGACAGACAGACAGACAGACAGACACACTTTCGCTTATATTATTATAGATTAGTTGTGAACATAATAAAAAAAAAAATATATCTGCTGAAAGATGAATGAATGGTAAATAATTTGCCCATGTGATTTTTGTCTAAACAAAAAAACACTGCTGATATGATTTGTTGCAAGTAAAAGAAGGGCCAGAATTACAGGGTTCATAAAATGGTGATTTTGGTCATTATTTTGCTCAGCAATGGTGAGACATATTAAAATATTGAGCGTGCAATTTCTAACTGGTGGTTTCATAAGTAAAACTACCCAATATCCTACATATTGAGTGAACATGCTGGCTCCCATTTATGTTTCTAGCTCTGCTCTTATTACAAATAATAAATACTCTGTAATTTTTTTCCTGCAGAAGCACGGCAGCAATAGTGCTGATACATGCAGATGTTATTGCATTGACTTAAGTCTTCAAAGAGATAAATACCTTAGAACAATTACAATAATATGAATGTACCCGCCACTAATGCTAGGAGGCGCCTCACCTTAATACAGCTGAATTGCTGGCGCCGGATAACGTCGCACGAGGGATATTAGAACGACGGAAAATGGGAGATTACTGTATTTTGTATTCATTCACCATCATCACCTTTCTGTTTAACGTCAGATTTTCCCATAATGTCTTATGAGGTTAGACGGTCGATGGTATGCTTCCATTTCTATTGTGGGTATCATTTAAATTTGCAGCATGATTTTTATGCCCCGGATGCTCTTCCTGACAGGCAACCCCAGTTTTCAGCCGAGGGCCTTGGTGGATTGCCCGTGTTCCATTACAATGGATTACCATGGCTAACGAGCCCATCCTGCCCGGGTTTGTTGTCACAGTTGTCCCTCTCCTAGGTGGATTGCCTACCCTATTCATTGGTAAACAAAACTTACCTTATACTTTTGCATTCCTTAAGTCACATTGAAAAGAGTCTTCATGTCTTCCAAGGTGAGTTTGTTATTTGTGGTGTGTTTGGCACCAGACAGTATACCATCAGCAAGCTGCAACTTTTTTTGTTGGAGATCAATTATTTTCTTCTCAACAGTATTTCCTACCATGAATCTGAAACACAAATGATGATGTCTTTACAATAAGTTAATGAATGTTTCTAATGCTTACCCCATTACCTATCACTTAGACTCTAATAAAAACAACAACTTCCTGTTCAGCTATAGAAATGTTTACAAATAAAAAGAAAGTTACAGTACGCAGTTTTCTCAACTCTAAATATAAAAAACAATCAATACACGAACTAAAATATTCATCTTTTGTTCCTCTCTTCCTCCTCCTCCTCCTCTTCTTCCTCTTCTTCACTCTCTTTCTGCAATTTCTTCTATTCATCCTTTGTTCCTCTCTTCCTCCTTCTCCTCCTCCTCTCAACTTCTGGGATAATTTCTACGAGGATCCCATCCTGGTTGAGGATTCCATCCTGTTTGAGGATGACGGACTCCACCTCAGCCCCGTCGGCCATGCACGATTCCTATCTCCTAAATGACAAAGTTTTTTCTTACAGATCAAAAAACGACGAGCGGACGGCGGTAGCAGCATCACCTTAACCCCTTTCTTACCCCACAGCAACGCTGGGTCACGTCCCGTTTCCGCAAATACTAATCAAAGTAACTTAATCAAGCGCCTTGTAACAGTGGACCCTAAACGCCCAGCCGGTAAACCCTCACGCAAGGTTACCAAAACAATCAAGGAACTTAAATTACTCTACATAAATGCCAGAAGCATTATTTTAAAGCATAACGAATTATTAGCATACGTTGTTGCCGAAACGGCAGATATCGTCAGTATCACAGAGTTGGGTCAACACAAAAGATAAACATTTATTAGCTGAAATAGCCATTCCAGGCTATAAGACATTCCTAAATTGTCGCACGCATAAAGCAGGTGGAGGTGTCATTCTTTACATTAAAGAAAATTTGCAAGCAATCAAAATCGATAAAGTAAACGAAGATCATTATGACTTAGTCTACGCAAAGATTAAGCTAAACGGTAAATTGCTAACTATTGGGACAATATATCGTCCTCCCAAATCTAATGCGGAAGTAGATTGCCTCCTGTATGACGAGATAAAGTCAGTTGTGAACAATAATAACGATACAATTATTTGTGGAGATTTTAACGTACCTCGTATAAACTGGAATAATAATTCTGCTGATAGAGAAGGTATGCGATTGCTTGATATGGTGAACGAAGTATATTTAAATCAGGTGGTCCGTGAGCCTACAAGGGATAATAGTATCCTAGATTTAGTTTTCACTACCGACATTGATCTGTTTGATTACTGCGATATAGGTGAACATTTGGCAAACAGTGATCACAGGCTAATCAGATGCGGCATAAATTGCAATGTAGATATCACAGAAAATTGGTTACTAGTCCCAAATTATAATAAAGCAGATTTCACGAAGATCAGCAGGGTACTAAGCAAAGTTGAATGGATTGACCTACTAAATGGTAATAACGCCGAAAACATGTGTAATGTATTCACAAATAAACTCCAATCGGTGGTGGAGAAACATGTTCCCATGGTAAGAAAACGTTTGAATAACATAAACAGACCAAGGTGGATGAATAATGAGATCCAACAAATCATTGACAGAAAGCACCGAGCGTATAAAGTTTACAAACGATCAAATGCAGACTGCGATTCTAGAGAATACAATGACGTCAAACGTCGCTGCAAAGGACTAATTAAGTCTAAAAAGCGCGAGTATGAAGAAAAAATTGCAAAGGAATCCAAATCAAACCCGAAAAGGTTCTTTCAATACGTTCGAAGTAAGAAAAACGTCAAAACAAGTATTGGGCCACTGAAAGATAATAATAATATCTTGGTAAATGATAATAAGAGTATGGCGTTCGTACTAAATGAATACACACAAACCTCGATTTCCCGGACCTCGGATTTGCCGGACAAAATCCGAGGTCCGGGAATATGTCAGAGTCCTGGACAATTTTTTTTTTTTTTTTTTTTTTTTTTTACGTTGAAATGCCTGGTCCTGTTCGTAAATTGACAAAGTTGTCCGGCGGTCCGAGCGTCTCCTGTCACCCCTGGTCAGTGTCCGCGCTTCCCGCCAGGTGGCAGCATGCTCAGCGGTCGTATTGTTTACATTTGGGCACACGACACTCACGGTTCACCTGCACTGCCTCCGTTAGTCCCCTGACCCCCACTGCCCCTGGTGCAGGACGTCTCTTGAGACTATTGAAACACTTTCTGCTGCCTCCCGCCAGTGGCAGCATGCTCAGCGTCGTATTGTTTTACATTTGGGCACACGACACTCACGGTTCACCTGCACTGCCTCAGTTAGTCTCCTGACCCCCAATGTTCCTGGTGCAGGAACGCCTCTTGAGACTATTGAACACTTTCTGCTGCCTCCCGCCAGGTGGCAGCATGCTCAGCGGACGTAAAAGTCCGCGGCGGGGTAGTTGATATTGGTGGTTGCCGGACAGTAAATACTAGAGTAGGATAAGCGTCCAGGGGTGGGTAATGTGGGTTTTTTTTTATTTTATTCTCTTACTGTCTTCTTTATAGGGACTGTCAACTAAGTGGACTTTGTGTTGCCCATTTTTGTTGTGCCCTTGGCCAGTTCTTTGTGACGTAAAAAAAAAAAAAAGAAAAAAAAAAAGGCATCCAACTGTTGCGTTTCCCGGACTTTTGCGGTTCCCGGACCAGTGCTCCCCCCAATTAGTCCGGGAAATCGAGGTTTGTGTGTACTTTAATGCGGTATTTATTAAAGAAGACGAAACTCCATTACCAGAACCAGTAAACATGTATGCGGGACTCGAAAGGGATAGACTGGTATTAGGAGAGATAACAGTAGACGAAATATCAAAGTATTTGCTGAAACTTGACCCAGCAAAATCCGTGGGGGTGGACGAAATCTCGCCGCGACTACTTCGCGAATGTCACAGTCAACTTTCGCTCCCATTAAAGATTATTTTCAAAAAAATCGCTAAGTGACAAAAATGTTCCTAGTATGTGGAAATTAGCTAATGTTACACCGATATTCAAGAAAGGGAGTAAGAGCCTCGCAAGTAATTATCGCCCAATTAGTCTAACGTCCGTGATTGTTAAACTATTTGAGAAAATATTGCGGGATAAAATAGGTCTTTTCTCGATGAAAATAACTCAATACTAAACTCCCAGCATGGATTTCGAAATAAGAGATCCTGCTTAACAAACCTACTGGATTTTTTTAATGTCATTTATTCAAACTGGGACGCTAAAATTCCCTCGGATGTAATATACCTTGATTTTCAGAAAGCCTTCGATACAGTTCCCCATAAGCGACTTTTGACCAAGCTAAGGGCACATGGCTTAGGAGAGCAATTATGTTCATGGATTGGCGATTGGCTTTCAAATCGTAAACAAAGGGTAGTAATAAATGGCGAGGCATCTGATTGGTTAGATGTTACTAGTGGGGTGCCTCAGGGCTCGGTCTTGGGTCCTACTCTTTTTCTGATATATATCAACGATCTGGACTGCGGACTTGTATCTAAAATATCGAAATTTGCAGATGACACCAAATTAGGCGGTAAAGCATATACTAGAGAAAACTGCGAACTCATACAAAGTGATCTCGACAAACTATCAGATTGGAGTGATAAATGGCTATTAAAATTCAATTCCGATAATTGTAAAGTAATGCATATAGGCAACGATAACCTCAAATATAACTATCAAATGCAAAATAAATCGTTAACTGAAGTACAGCAGGAAAAGGATTTAGGTGTCATCATCAGTAATGATCTGAAAACCAGTCCGCATTGCCTAGCTGCCAGTAAAAAGGCAAATATGATGTTGGGCTTTATTAAACGTAATTTTGAACATAAAACTCCGAAAGTAATGACACAATTATACACGTCCTTGGTTAGGCCCCACTTGGAATATGCCGTTCAATTCTGGTCGCCCTGTTTCGTAAAAGATCAAGCCAAATTGGAATCAGTGCAAAGAAGAGCAACCAAACAAATTCCATCTCTGCGAAATTCATCTTATGAAGAGAGACTGCGGAAACTTAATATGTTTTCCTTAAAGGATCGTAGAATCCGTGGGGACTTGATAGAAACCTTTAAGATTCTAAAAGGTTTTGATGTCACTAATCAAGAGAACCTATTCGAGCTTTCAACTCAAGTGACAACAAGAAATAATGGTTTAAAACTAAACGGTCAACGTTGCATCACCGATCTCCGTAAAAATGATTTCAATGTTAGAGTCGTTGAACGATGGAACAAGTTACCAGCAAATGTTGTCGGAGCCAGCACAATAACTACATTCAAAAACAGACTTGACGCGCACTGTAAAGTAAATGGGTATTGATAGTGCGAATTCGTATCTAGTCCCCCGTATCGATTAGTCGTAGTGGTAGCGGTAGTTGTAGTTAGTATTTTTCATATCCTATCATTCTGCACTATGAAACTTCCATGTTCCTATTCTCTTTAGGGACATGGTATCATTTTCCAACTGTTTTCTTACAAGTAGTTCATAGTTAGTAGTATGTAGTTCAGCAGATACCCTCGCTATGGACCAATAGGTCTCCTGGTGTCTGTTATTCCTATGTAATCCTATGTAATCCTCTTCTTCCTCTTCTTCACTCTCTTTCTGCAATTTCTTCTATTCATCCTTTGTTCCTCCTCCTCCTCCTCCTCCTCCTCCTTCTGCAATTTCTTCTATTCATCCTTTGTTCCTCTCTTCCTCCTCCTCCTCTCTCTTCTTCCTCCTCCTCCACCTTCAAAACTCGCTACCAATCGGGTGTTAATCATTATCATAAACCCTCCAATTTGGTGTGTATGTAATTTATGAAGTCTTGCCTAACCAATGTGTTTAATGCACTTATGTAGCATCTAGCTAGCTGATACATACCCGTAGATCCCCATAGATCTAGCTGGTACATACCCCTAGATCCCCATAGATCTAGCTGGTACATACCCCTAGATCCCCATAGATCTAGCTGGTACATACCCCTAGATCCCCATAGATCTAGCTGGTACATACCCCTAGATCCCCATAGATCTAGCTGGTACATACCCCTAGATCCCCATAGATCTAGCTGGTACATACCCCTAGATCCCCATAGATCTAGCTGGTACATACCCCTAGATCCCCATAGATCTAGCTGGTACATACCCCTAGATCCCCATAGATCTAGCTGGTACATACCCCTAGATCCCCATAGATCTAGCTGATACATACCCCTAGATCCCCATAGATCTAGCTGGTACATACCCCTAGATCCCCATAGATCTAGCTGGTACATACCCCTAGATCCCCATAGATCTAGCTGGTACATACCCCTAGATCCCCATAGATCTAGCTGGTACATACCCCTAGATCCCCATAGATCTAGCTGGTACATACCCCTGGTATATTTACCTGGTTGTTTATCTACCGTAGATAACACTTTAGTCGCCAACCGCCATATATTACGAATTATAGCATCACTACTGATTTTTATGTGCCACTGAAGATGATACACAGCAGTTTATATCATGGTTGTATAATCTACCCTGTTTCAGCGTTGTTTTATGCTTTGTATCTGCAAGTATATACGGTTTCAAATTTTCCTACTTGGTTTTTTTTCGAGCAACGACGGCGGCGGGAGGACACTCAGAACATAAACACTAATTGGCGACCTCTGGTGATATTTTTGTAATTTGTTCATTTATAGCCCTACTATGACACAGATGAAGACACAAAATGACACAGACTCTCCAGATAGCCCCTTCTAACTTTCCTGAAATCATAGATGTAGAAATGTAAGTATGAACGCCACCAGACGTCTGTACATCGAAAAAAAAGTTGTCCTGGTGACTTTAGTGTTATCTACAGTACTTGTGATATATGGGAAATGAGTTACAGAAAACCCTCACTTAACAAACCATTTGGGGGGAAGGGCTGTTTGTTGAGGTCTAAAAATTGCTACATACGAACAGGTTGATATGTAGGGTTAGTTTACTGAGCTCCGTCTGGTATATTTATATGTACGTACAGTCGCCCCACGTTAAGTTGGCGAAAATTGGGTCCCGCTCACTTCCCTCTTCTGAACGCACGGGATTGGCTGAGGTGTTGGGTGTTGAGGCTTTAGGGCAGAATTTGGAGTAAGGCATTCTCACCCAAAACCTCAGCCAATCCCCTGCGTTCGGAAAGGGGGGAGTGAATGGGCCCCATTTTTGCCAACTCAACCCCTTCACGCCCAGATCTTTCCTTTGCTATAAAAAAATGTCTGTTGTCGAGCCATAAAATTACGAAAGGTAACTAAATATACCAAATTAGTTCGTGGACAAGGGTATTAAACAGGTCATGTCTATAAAATATTGCTTATATTCACAAAAAATTGTCAAGGGTAGCAAATTTACAATGGAAATTACGTTCTGGGCTTCAAGGGGTTAATGTGCATAAAGTATAGTTATATAAATGGCAAAATGCTGGACTAAGAAGGTTCTTTACACTACCTGTGAATTGTGACAGGCTTGGTCTGGCCCACCCGATAGATGCGGTCACAGGCCTGGGCCTCCATCTGGGGGTTCCAGTGCATGTCCAGCATAAACAAGTGGTTGGCCCCCACAAGGTTCAGACCAACACCTCCAGCAGCCAAGGAAAGCAGCATCACCTGAAAAAAGAGGAAGTAATCTCTGTATCATCATCAGAGTAATCACATCTTCACGATATATAATCATGATACATATTTCTCTGAAAACATGGTGCTGTTACTTACCAAGGAACCCATATTAATAATGGAATTCAATAGTTATAGTTGTTTTTTTGTTATTCACAAGCAGCAGAGAAGATAAAGAAAATACTAGATTAGTCCAACTTGGAAAGGAGGAGAAAGACATCCATTTGTTTGGTGTGCTGCTCTCCTATGGGAAGTGTTCCCTTTCTTCTCTACCCATGTCATGGATCATGACTTATATTATGCATTTGAATTCCTGAGGCTAACACATCGCTACACTCTTTTGTTGAAGATTGCCAGAGGGCGCTAATATGAGGAAAATAGTATATGCTGAAATTGCTTCCTAATGAATAGCTGGGTATGCTAGCAGCAATGCATGATCAAAATTGCATGTGGTGGTCAACAAAAGCATGCCAAATAGTGAGAGGAGATATAGAAGAATATGATTGGTTGTAGAGATGTGGCAACACCACTAGTCGCCATGTTGTGAGCTGAGGCAGCGCCGCCTGGCCGCCGTCCCACTCCACCACAAGACCCTGCCCGCACTCCATCTCTTGACGCCGGTCAAGTCGCCACGAGACTCGCCACCCCCTTACAAGTTCCCCGCCTGCCCAGTGCTTGTCTCTCCTGACATAGGTAAGAGACGAATCGTAGCGCGAGGACAGAAGAAGGGCATTGTGACGAGGCAAGGACGCAGGCCGAGTGTGAGGAGATCTACAGGGCAAGAGTGAGGAGACAGCGCCTCCTACGTGGCTGTGATTGTAGTCCTGACGAGGAGACCATCCAGCCGCAGGTTCCTCGGGAAGGATCGTGAGATAACCTAACCCATAGACCACTATATCTCTGGACTGTTCATGCGACAATGTTTTGAAATTGCCAGGCTGTATAGCGAGCGGCCTGCGGCCTGCCCGACAAAGAGATATAGTGGTCTATGGACTATCATATACACTACCCTCCCGAGTTTCACGCTTGCTTTCTTCCGGAGGCATAGCGCGAAACTCGCGGATCGCGAAACTCGGGTATTAAAAACATTGTAAAAATGCTTATTTAGTCCGTTTTTCACACACACACACACACACACACAAAAAAAAAAAAAAAAAAAAAAAAAAAAAAAAAAAAAGCGAAACTCGGGGATATAATGCGCGAAAGTCGGGATGATAAGAATTTAGGACTCGGCGCGAAACTCGAGTATCGCGAAACTCAAGGATCGTGAAACTCGCATAGCGTGAAACTCGGGAGGGTAGTGTAGACTGGTTTATCAGTATATATGATATACTGTAATCTTCGTACATGTTTGTTCTAAAATATTATCAAATAAAAAACAGTAAAACACGCTAAAGAAATGCCATTACGAGACTCTGATTCACTTCAACTCTTCGCCACTTAAAACTTTGAGTCAACTTTTATCATCAAGGGTATCAATAGAAGCGCAATTTTATTAGCTTTCCATTGATATATTTCTTTTTCTGATAAATTAATTAGAACCATGCATAAATTAGCATTAAATAAATAAATAAAATCATCAATAGGGTAATTTTCCCGATTGAAGGTTATTTATTTAGTTAACGCTAATTTATACATGGTGCTAATTCATTTGCCAGAAAAAGAAATATATAAGTAAATAAATAACCTCATCAATCGGGAAAATTACCCGATTGATGATTTTATTTATTTATTTAACGCTAATTTATGCATGGTTCTAATTAATTGATCAGAAAACGAAATATATCAATGGAAAGCTAATAAAATTGCGCTTCTATTGATACCCTTCATGATAAAAGTTGACTCGCAAAGTTTTAAATGGCAGAGTTGAAGTGAATGCATATTTCTTCAGTCTCGTAATGGCATTTCTTTAGCGTGTTTTACTGTTTTTTATTGATAATATTATAGAACATCATTTACAAGACTACAGTATATCATATATACTGATAACCAGTCTATATGTTCGTATATATATATATATAATATTATAAATAATAAAATATATATTATATATATAATATATAATTTATATATATATATATATATATATATATGTCGGACCCCGCCGAACACGAGTTCGCCCTGCACAAAACTCGCACTTACACGAATAGGTAAAATATCCCATGACTTGCCGAACACGAGTTTTACTCGCGATAACACGAATTTGAATTTCCCGGCGGATGTTGTCGATGCTGTCGGCGGCCATTTTGCCGGGGACAGCCTGGGCACGCTCAGCCTGGGCCGCCAGAGCTGCTACACGTAGTCTTTCTCTCTCTTGCTCGTGCTGCTGTTGCCTCACGTCGTGCTGCTCCTGCTGGCCATGTCTTCCAAGCGTTCGGCTCCACCTACTCCAGGGTCAAGCGAGAAGAAGAGGAAAGTGTTGTCCCTAGCGGAGAAGATGGATGTGCTTGCTGTGATTGATAGTGGCCTAGGCTGGTCTGCTACGGGCAAGATGATACAGACAGTGAGTGATCTCCACCCAGCACACCAGCCATGCCTCCTGCTACACCAGCCAAGCAGCCTGTTACCTCTTTTTTTTTTATAGTTAATGAAAACCATTTTCTAGTTTTAAGGTATTTTTTATTATTAATAAAAAATATTAATTGTAATAACAGTTGTTTCCTTCATCTCATTCACCCAAAAATAGTAGTAAACATTTTTTACCCTCCAAAAATGAGGGTCTGGGAACGTAACCTATTTTTTTACTTATCCAAAAAAAAGTGAAATTTTTTTTTGACCCCCCAAAAAGTGATGGTCTGGGAACGTAACCCCTATTTTCCTATTGAACCTGTTATTCGCCGAACACGAATTTTGCCGTGCACGACGGGGTCAGGACCGTAACTGTCGTGTTCGGCGGGGTCCGACAGTATATATATATATATATATATATATATATATATATATATATATATATATATATATATATATATATATATATATATAATATATATATATATATATATATATATATATATATATATATATATATATATATATATATATATATATATATATATATATATATATATATGAATCCGAGCGGCCCTCCGACTTCAGGCCCTTGTGCGACAGGCCGATATTCCGTACGCAGTCCAGGTTTACATGGTCTATGCCTAACCCCTTTCTTTTTCAGCTGATACCATAGGTGGTAGAGTTATCGTAGCATATCTAGGGAAAAGTATTTGGGGCGAGAAAGTGGCTGAATGAAAGATAGTCCAAAACTGGACGTGTAATGGCCTGTTAACACATGGCGTGTTATTTTTTGCTATTTAATAAATATTAAATAAATAAAATCCCCTCCACTAGCTTAACCCGTGTCTATTGATTACCCTTGTATTACTCCTGGACTATTGATTACCCTTGTATTACTCCTGGACTATTGATTACCCTTGTATTACTCCTGGACTATTGATTACCCTTGTATTACTCCTGGACTATTGATTACCCTTGTAGTACTCCTGGACTATTGATTACCCTTGTATTACTCCTGGACTAGATTACCCTTGTATTACTCCTGGACTATTGATTACCCTTGTATTACTCCTGGACTATTGATTACCCTTGTAGTACTCCTGGACTATTGATTACCCTTGTAGTACTCCTGGACTATTGATTACCCTTGTATTACTCCTGGACTATTGATTACCCTTGTATTACTCCTGGACTATTGATTACCCTTGTATTACTCCTGGACTATTGATTACCCTTGTATTACTCCTGGACTATTGATTACCCTTGTATTACTCCTGGACTATTGATTACCCTTGTATTACTCCTGGACTATTGATTACCCTTGTATTACTCCTGGACTATTGATTACCCTTGTATTACTCCTGGACTATTGATTACCCTTGTATTACTCCTGGACTATTGATTACCCTTGTATTACTCCTGGACTATTGATTACCCTTGTATTACTCCTGGACTATTGATTACCCTTGTATTACTCCTGGACTATTGATTACCCTTGTATTACTCCTGGACTATTGATTACCCTTGTATTACTCCTGGACTATTGATTACCCTTGTATTACTCCTGGACTATTGATTACCCTTGTATTACTCCTGGACTATTGATTACCCTTGTATTACTCCTGGACTATTGATTACCCTTGTATTACTCCTGGACTATTGATTACCCTTGTATTACTCCTGGACTATTGATTACCCTTGTATTACTCCTGGACTATTGATTACCCTTGTATTACTCCTGGACTATTGATTACCCTTGTATTACTCCTGGACTATTGATTACCCTTGTATTACTCCTGGACTATTGATTACCCTTGTATTACTCCTGGACTATTGATTACCCTTGTAGTACTCCTGGACTATTGATTACCCTTGTAGTACTCCTGGACTATTGATTACCCTTGTATTACTCCTGGACTATTGATTACCCTTGTATTACTCCTGGACTATTGATTACCCTTGTATTACTCCTGGACTATTGATTACCCTTGTAGTACTCCTGGACTATTGATTACCCTTGTAGTACTCCTGGACTATTGATTACCCTTGTATTACTCCTGGACTATTGATTACCCTTGTATTACTCCTGGACTATTGATTACCCTTGTATTACTCCTGGACTATTGATTACCCTTGTATTACTCCTGGACTATTGATTACCCTTGTATTACTCCTGGACTATTGATTACCCTTGTATTACTCCTGGACTATTGATTACCCTTGTATTACTCCTGGACTATTGATTACCCTTGTATTACTCCTGGACTATTGATTACCCTTGTATTACTCCTGGACTATTGATTACCCTTGTATTACTCCTGGACTATTGATTACCCTTGTATTACTCCTGGACTATTGATTACCCTTGTATTACTCCTGGACTATTGATTACCCTTGTATTACTCCTGGACTATTGATTACCCTTGTATTACTCCTGGACTATTGATTACCCTTGTATTACTCCTGGACTATTGATTACCCTTGTAGTACTCCTGGACTATTGATTACCCTTGTAGTACTCCTGGACTATTGATTACCCTTGTATTACTCCTGGACTATTGATTACCCTTGTATTACTCCTGGACTATTGATTACCCTTGTATTACTCCTGGACTATTGATTACCCTTGTATTACTCCTGGACTATTGATTACCCTTGTAGTACTCCTGGACTATTGATTACCCTTGTATTACTCCTGGACTATTGATTACCCTTGTATTACTCCTGGACTATTGATTACCCTTGTATTACTCCTGGACTATTGATTACCCTTGTATTACTCCTGGACTATTGATTACCCTTGTATTACTCCTGGACTATTGATTACCCTTGTATTACTCCTGGACTATTGATTACCCTTGTATTACTCCTGGACTATTGATTACCCTTGTATTACTCCTGGACTATTGATTACCCTTGTATTACTCCTGGACTATTGATTACCCTTGTATTACTCCTGGACTATTGATTACCCTTGTATTACTCCTGGACTATTGATTACCCTTGTATTACTCCTGGACTATTGATTACCCTTGTAGTACTCCTGGACTATTGATTACCCTTGTATTACTCCTGGACTATTGATTACCCTTGTATTACTCCTGGACTATTGATTACCCTTGTATTACTCCTGGACTATTGATTACCCTTGTACAGGGAGGTCCCGTTATACGAGCATTCGATATACGAGAATCCGATGATACGAGATGTGTAAATTAGGGTCTATTTTCAATATACGAGATCGAAAATCCAATGTTACACATTCAACTGGGTGAGTAAATTACCAATTATTTACTAAAATTATAGTCATTTACTGCTATATGATTTACCTAAGTTGTACGATACCAATCTGGAAATATGATAATTCTGGCTCAGTACACAATTGGCCTACAAAATTCACAACCCTGGGCGAAAGCATCAACGGAGTACAGGAAGAACCTCATTTAACCGGCATTTAAAACTACGGCACCTCAAACAACGCACTAATCGACCCAGGCATTTTTTCTTGTAATATGAGCTTCGTAGAGATCCGATGTCGTTGTTTGGGTCCTATTTCATCTACGGCGATCCATGTACGCATTAATTAGTATAATTATTTCAAAAAAAGATGCAGTTACCTAAGCTTGTAGATATCATCTGAAAATTGATAATTCCTGGTGGCTCAGTACGACAATGTGGCGGAATCGCTGCGCCGCACACACAACCCCGTTATCAGCTGTATATATGTGCCTTCCTGAAGAAGTCAGGTCAGCTCCCACGCATGTGATAGCACCATAGGATATCACCAGGGACCATAGGATTCCTCAAGGGGTTCTCGCACCCCTACTAAATATTACCAAATTTTATTATAGCTTGAAAAACTTGTTGTTGTTTTTTTTTTTTTTTTTTTTTTAATTGATGGGGTCCTGGAACCAAACCTATATTTTACTATTAGTTATGTGTTTCGTTATACGAGATTTCGCTTTACGAGTATGCCAGGTGGAACCTAACTGCTCGTATCTTCGGGACCTCCCTGTAGTACTCCTGGACTGTTGATTATATTACCCTTGTATTACTCCTGGACTATTGATTACCCTTGTAGTACTCCTGGACTATTGCTCCAGTGAGTCTGGAACCATCGTTACTTTAGATTGGTGGCCAGTGAGGTAAGGAAGGCCCGATACTTGTTCACTGTATAATTTGTCTTTGTATGTTAGTGGAGGAGGATTCAAGCCTTAGCCACACACTTTGACACCGACAACCCATTTGCCTTACTTTTCCAATAGAAACTTTCCATAGCTCTTAATAACTTCTCATTTATCTCATACATACAGAGCTGGGCAGTATTTAAATACTTTAATGAGTATTTAAATACATTGTATTTAAATACTCATAATATAAAAATGTAAATACTTTTTTATCAGTTAATTTGGCCATAAACCCGCCCAACTATCTGGCAACCCTGATGTTACAGTGAACCAGTGTTTCCACTGGCAAGGAAATGTCCGGATTTCAAGGAAATTTAGGCCAGAGAAGGAAATCTCTAAGGAAACCCAAAATCTAAGGCAATCCTTAGGAAATCCATTTTTTTCGGACATGTTAAAATTTGTGTATATTTAAAATGTATTTATAAATGTATTTAAATACAATAAATGTATTTAGTATTTAGTATTTAAATACATTTCTCCCATGTATTTAGTATTTAGTATTTAAATGCATTCAATGTATTTAGTGCCCAGCTCTGCATACATGTGAAGTACCTGCTATATTGCCTAATCTCCTCCTGTGCAAAAATATTGAGATATATAATTCACATGATAAGGAAGTAGTTTGTACATATTATAAAAAATCCTTGTCTTTGGTAGAGAGAAAAATGTGGCAGAGGTGAAGAACAGAGTGGATAACATACAACTTTTGGCAATATTTGCCACATCAGACCTTGGCTGTTGATTAAAACAGAGGCCCTACAAGGAACACATAGTCCAGGGGCGGATCCAGGGGGGGTGACAGGGCTGACTAGTCATCCCCCTATTTTTGGAATAGCAATGTTTTAACACAAGAGGAAATTGTTTTTTTTGGTCTATCAGATACACCAAGAAGAGTTCAAAACGTCATAAAAAAACATGTCCTTGCTTTTGGTCAGTCTCTAGCAGCCACAAACAAGGCCATGGCTTGCAATGATTCCATCGTGCTTTCTTATGTAGACGTTATAGATTGGTATCCGGTATGCAACGTATGGGGGGGGGCAGCTGAATTAAAGGAAGCTGTGCAAAGGAACTGCTGGAACCTATGCGACCACTGGTTACATCGCTATAAGGTAGACTGATGGAGGTGCACTTCGGGTTTCAGAAGATCGAAGAGGCAAACCTTTCGTATGTGGACATTCGAAAAGGGATCGACGAGTGGTTTCAGCATATGTACGTGGAAGTACTAGCTCTAGCTGAAAAAGTTGGGTCTACTGAGCAACAGCCAAGAGTATGCAGTCGACAAACACAACGAAACAACTGCCCATCTGAGTCCGTAGTCGAATATTGGAAGAGGACTGTAGCGATACCATTCCTTGACGTGATATGTAGTGAGATGAAATCTCGGTTCAGCCAGGATAAAAGGGTGCATTATGAGCTTTGTGCTCTCATTCCTGAGGTAATTGTGAAACAGAGCACTGCCGAAGTAAAGGAGCTGGGTCAATGCCTTCTGGTGAAGTGGAACCACGTCATGCCGCTCCCATCAGCCTTTCAAAGTGAGCTGCAGAGGTGGAGGAATTACTGGAAGCGGCAGTTGCCTATCTCCGCAAGCTCAGTAACCAGCCTTTTGACCTTCCATGCTGACGCCACCTTCTTTCCCAACCTACGAGAACTACTGATCGATTCTAGCTGTGCTGCCAGTGGGAAGCGTGGAGGCAGAGAGGTCGTTCTCGTGTTTAAGGCGTAGCCACAACGGGCTCTGAAATACGATGGCAACGGAGAAGCTGAGCGACTTGGCAGTAATCGCTATGCACGGACACGAGGTACCAATCTCAAAGGCGGACATCTGCAAACGATACATGGATCTACACCCTCGTTGAATGATGGCATCGTCGTTGTTTTATGGCCGTGATGGTGATTAATTCTATGCACGAAAATGCCGGTGACAGAGTCACATTTATCATGCTTGATACTGCTCACATTCATGTTCATTGTTTCTGATCAGTTAAGTAATATTGTAAGTTGGCCAGCGATTACTGATACACGGAATAAATTCTTCATCCCGATAACGGGTCACTGTTTTGGTCAATCTTATTTCTTCCTATTTTACGAAAATTTAACTCATTGATAAAAAATTAAATCCCTACCTAAAACGTCATACTCTAGGAGTCCAACAGTGAGGCAGATTTGTTTCACAGAATGCAGGAAATTGCATTTCAGAACAAGCAAAATAGAACATTTCCATGCCCCCCCGGACCCCCCTAGCGGGCTCGGCCCCATCGGGGCCTCGAGGAAGTCACCCCCCTGCAGAAAATCCTAGATCCGCCACTGATGGTCATAAGTGCATGATAAATTGATAATATCTTGTACATTAAAATGTTCCCTGTACTTATCTAGTTATTAGCATTTTCAAGCTCCCTTCTAACATATTTTAAGGTAAATTCCGGATCAGCACTTTCGGCTAGTTACTTTTATAAAGGTTCCCGATGGGGATGCTTGGCTGAACAGATGGATGATAGCAAATATTATGTGTGTGGCTTTTTCAGTGTAGTTATTTGTGATCATTCTTCAAGACCAATCTATCTTTTTGTTTCAGCAAGGTTTAATATTGAAGTCTTCTGTTGTAAAAGATATAAGAGAAGAAGGCAATGTAATAATCTGAGCAGCCAAGACTATGGTGTCCTGTGTCATCTTACCCGCGGTCCTTGAGGGTTTGAATTGAAGTCCTCCACAATGGCTGCTCGGTCCTTCACCAGTACCTTGCCGGTGATGGCCTGGTACCTCATGCCGGCCTCCTTCAGGTGCTTCCCAACAATCTCTAACATTGACGTCCACTGAGATACCACAATGCATTTGTCGCTGGCATTAGTACTTCTGAGTTGCTTGACTTCATCAATGAGACATTTGATCTGCAAAACAGACTCAATTAGTACTTATTCTAACTTACATGGATAAAATACAGCTTTACTCACAGTAAACTTATTTTCCTTCATCTATTAGAAGAAAAAACGGAATTAGATAAATGTTAATAACTAAAATAGGTAGTATATGTATAATGATTATAAAAGTATGTATATATATATATATGATTATATATGATTAAATATAATGATTATGAAAGCATGACAAAAGAATACTATGATGCAAACTCATATATCAAGCTGTTCTACCTCTATATATCTTGGTAAGAAAGAGCTAAAATTAAAAAATAAAATTCTGACTTAAGACTTTATCAAATGTCAAATGGTGTAGGTACATTTAGGTAGGCACCAATGTGTGGTGTGTGTGTGGCATAGTGGCTAGCGTGCTTGGATCACCACTCAGAGCTCCATGGTTGGAGTCCTGCAGACTTTAGATCTTTAGATCCTTTAGACTTGTCTTTTGTCGTGTTACAGCCCCTGTTCACCTAACAACTGATGCACAGGATGCAAATTAAGGAGTTGCTTATGTGTGTGGCCTCACAACCCAGCAGGTTGGCAAATAATGAATGAACGAGTGAAAAAAAACCTTACTACATAAATTTTCATGAAATAATTTTGTATGCTTTGGATGTGCAAACAGTTCCTAGTGATGGAGAGTGAGCTGCTTTGAGTGCCGCCCCAAGTGTTTGCGAGAAGGCTTTACAAAGATACCATTCTTTGCCAAAGGTAACCAGCAGAGTGCTGTCTGGGTCATGGTTCAGTACTGGCACTAATTATGTTTTAAGTCCATATAAATGACATACAGGAGAATGATGCAGCATGCAGGTATAAGAATATGTTTGCTGTTCATGCCTTATTCATTTGTAGGTAGCAGGAAACCTGCATGAATCCCTTCTCCCAAAAACAGTATAATAGGAAGGCACACTTAATTGGCATCACTTGGGAAGGGATTCAGCAGACACTCTTACTGCCACACTTATGGGTTGATTCTCATGACTAAAGGCGTTTTCTGCGGGGAATTTTTGGTTGCAATCGGAAAATTTTCGGTTGCAAACAGTCACAACAACAACAACATATGATTGCGGGTCGGGCCAATCATCTTCCCTGGATGGTTGAACAAGGATCGAAATTTGAGCAACCAGAATTTTTTTGGTTGCAATCAGGATCCCCGCAGAAAACGCCTTAAGAGAATCTCCAGGGATTTGTTAGACATCATCGCTTGGGCAAGGCAATACAAGCTGCCCTGTGTAACAAGGCTGACCATTGCTGAGAATCCCTAATAAGCATCCATGTGCAGCAATAAGCATCAAACACTTGCACGATGGGACAGTTTTATTTTTTATTCTTTTAATCTGATTTAACTCCTTGAGGCCTAGAACGTAATTTTTCCATTGTAATTTGGGTGCCATTAGACGAATTTTAATGACTATAAGCAATATTTTATAGATATGACCTGTTTAGTATCCTATCCACTAACTAATTTGGTTTATTTAGTTACTTTTCGTAATTTTATGGCTAACAATATACAATTTTATATAACAAAGGAAAGATCTGGGCGTGAAGGGGTTAAGGATGTATATTATTTTGTCATAACAAACAAAATCTAACAAGACACAAAATTCATAGTGCATTTACCTTGGAGCTTTTGCAGGTTTCCTTGAAGACGGGGTTGGCGGTGGTGAGCACATCGCTGCCCTCGCTGGTCTCCTCATCGTCGTCGATATTCAAGGTGGACATGTGGGCCACCAGGTCTTGGTCCATGCCATCCTGCTCGCCTGATGCCAGCCCGGCTACCTCTTCATTTTCTTCATTTAGGATCTGTAGGTCAACAAAAGTGGATAGTATTGATAAGATAATTAACCCCTTCACACCCAGATCTTTCCTTTGCTAAAAAAAAATTGTATGTTTTTGAGCCATAAAATTACAAAAAGTAACTGAATATACCAAATAAGTTAGTTAACAAGGGTATTCAACAGGTCATATCTGTAAAATATTGCTTATATTCACTATAAATCGTCTAATGGTTCCCCCAAATTACAACGGAAATTACGTTCTGGGTCTCAAGGGGTTATAATGAAGATAACTGAATTCTATCCTATAAGAAAGTCCCTCACACATGTGGGACGGCACCCAGGGAAACACTGGATGCATTGTCCCTCTTACTTACTGTTTCTAAAATCAAAGCATCTCTTGAATTTTTTTTCACAATATCACAAATATTCAGCATATGCATTTGGATTTGAAACCTAAACAATTATTTTCAAGGAGTTAAGTAAATGAATAAAATCTGTGATATCAATAACAGGGTCAGGAAGCAATACTGGCTCCATGGGAATATCTTCAAATATCTCTGCTTTAGTGTAGACCTGTTGTTCAGGCCATGTATCACTGTTCTTTAACCAGCTAGGATGCTTAAACTATAATCTCACATCATCATATTCCACTCATTTGTCTTATTCACACACACACACACACATATATATATATATATATAATATATATAATTATATATATAATATATAATATATATATATATATATAATATATAATATATATATAATATAATATATATATAATATATATATATATATATATATATATATATAGATAATATATATATATATATAATATATATATATATATATATATATATATATATATATATATATATATATATATATATATATATATATAATATATATATATATAATATATATAATATATAAATATATATATACATATATATATATAAAATAATAATATATATATATATATATATATATATATATATATAATATATATATATATATATATATATATATATATATATATATATATATATATATATATATATATATATATATATATATATATATATTATATATATATATATATATATATATATATATATATAATATATATATCTATATATATATATATATATATATATATATTATAATATATATATATATATATATATAATAATATATATAATCTTCTCCCCCGTAGCCTCACCCGCGTATAAGAGATGGGTGGCAGCATATTTGTCGCAGTCGCAGCAGCAGCACCAGCAGGTGGTGGGCCTTCACTTGGCCGCTCACCAGGGCCTCGCCTTGCAGGGTGGGTGTGTACTTTTTCTCTGTCACAAGGCAAAAACATAAATTTTCACATTAACACATGTATACTCCCATGCATTCATCCTCCTACTCAAGACATTACACAAGTGAAAAAGTTGTGGGACCTTGCCTCAAATTGGGCCAATGGTTCCAGTCCCGAAACTTTGTTGGTCCAGTCATTTAAAATGTGAAAATATTTTCTAAAAATGAAAAATGAGATCAAGAGAAAGGGTAGGGAGGGGGCTGTGAGAATGATGTCCCAGAATGGGGCTTTAGAGAATGAGTGTTCTTTCCATTATCATATTTCCTTCGATATTAGACATATGCACAAATCATGAGACATTTGATAAACACTTGGAAGACTCAGCAACACTGTCTCTGTAAGATCAAGCAACTTATACAGGATTGACTCTTAAATGTCTTTATGTAGGCATAGTAGAGATGAATTGCTTCTCAACGGATCTCTTCATGTCTATTCCTTTGCAACACTTACTCCTATGCCCTCCTCCCCTCCACTGCCATGCTTACCATCTTCCTTGTCCTGTGTCTGACCGGTGAGCTTGTTCGGGCCAGACCACTTCATTGCCTTCTCACTTTCTTTCTCTTCACTTGTTTTCATGTATTCCACCAATGCTGACCTAGAAGGGAAAATGCAAATGGTATTCTTTTATTATGAGCATAACTTAGATATTAATTGAATGTCTGATGGATCCACTCAATGAAGAATACATTTAAATATCAAGGAAATTTAGTGTTTTCTTCAGGAGATTTTCTGAGGCAGAGTTATATAGTGATAATAACTTTCAGTGCTGTTTGGACTTGATAATGTTGGTCTTGGTCATTTCTAAAGACACTATATTTAAGCACACACCATTGGAGATGAGTTTGAGTGACCAGAGTGAGTGACAAGACACCTCCCGAACTAAATTGGCCCACTCCCCTTTTCATATTCTCTTACTGTCTTCTTTATAGGGACTGGCAATTAAATGGGGTTTTTTGTTACCTCTGTTTTTTTGCCCTTGGCCAGTCTTAGCGATGTGGAAAAAAAAAGAAAAAAAAAAAGATGCCGTTTAAAAAAATTCTGAGAACACTCCTAATTATTAAAAGAAAAAGAAAAGAAAAAAAGGCATTACGTACGATCAATTGTCTGATAAACCCTAGTGTATTGTTTACCTTGAGTAAGTAAAGACCCGGTCATAGACTTCCCGCTCCTCCTGGGAGAGTAGCAGCTCGTGGTGCACTACCGTCTTCTCGGGCAGCTCCACGATCTTCTTCCCCGAGTGCACGTCAAGCTGCCACAAAGTATTAAAAAATGTAGAAACAACAAAGATAATAATAATATCAATAGTATATTTCATTTAACATTCTCTCTGGCTCTCAATTCTCAATCCATATATATTGTTCACTATCTTCTTCCCCGAGTGCACGTCAATCTGCCCAAAAGTTTTTTTAAATGTACACTACCCTCCCAAGTTTCGCGCTTGTTTTCTTCCGGAGGCATAGCGCGAAACTCCCGGATCGTGAAACTCGGGTATTGAAAACACTGTAAAAATGCTTATTTAGTCCGGTGCGTTTTTGTGTGTGTGTATTTACCTAGTTGTAACATACAGGAAAAGAGCTATGCTCGTACTGTCCCGTCTCCAAATCTACTTTTATCCAGTTTGCCTTTGAAGTCCTGAATACTTCTTGCATTAATCACTTTTGCATCAAGGTTGTTCCAGGCTTCTATGCTTCTATACGGGAAGCTGTATTTTTTTATATCCCTCTTGCATGTTGTCCTTTTCAATTTCTTCTCATGACCTCTTGTACTTCTGTTGTCCCACACAAACAGATCATTTCTATCAATTTTTTCCAGACCCATTGATGCTCTATACACTGCTATAAAATCTCCCCTTACTCTTCTTTTCTCAAGTGTTGGGAGTTTTAGTCTTGAAAGTCTTTCTTCATATGTTAAATCTCTCAGGCTTGGAGCCCTTTTTGTGGCTGCTCTTTGTATTCTCTCAATCTTCCTTATATCCTTCTTTTTATGTGGTGACCAAATCACTGCCGCATATTCCAACCTTGGTCGAATCAGAGATGCTATCAATTTCTTGATCATCTCTTCATCCAGATATTTGAATGTCATTCTTATATTCCTCAGCAACTGGTATGTATCTCCTGTGATCTTGTTTATATGCTTCTCTGGTGACAAATTGTCCTTAATCCATACTCCCAGATCTTTTTCGACCTTTGTTTTGATTATCCATTCGTTTCCCATCGAATACTTTCCTCTCTGTCTCTTTTTGCTACTGCCCATTTCCATCACTTTACACTTTTTGGCATTAAACTCCATTTCCCATATTTGACTCCATCTGAAAATCTTATCTAGATCCTTTTGTAAATCCTCACAGTCCTCTTTACTTTCTACTTTTCTTAGTAATTTAGCATCATCAGCGAATAAGCTCATATAACTGTTTACTCCTTCTGCCATATCATTTACATAGACCAAGAACATCACTGGGGCCAATACTGATCCTTGAGGAACTCCACTTATCACACTGCACCATTCTGACTTTTGATCTTTTATTACTGTTCTCATCTCTGTTGCTCAAAAAGTCTTCCATCCACTTCAGCAAACCACCCTTCAATCCTCCTACATGTTCTAGCTTCCAGAGCAGTCTCTTATGAGGTACCTTGTCAAATGCCTTCTTTAGGTCCAAGTAAATGCAATCGACCCACCCTTCTCTTTCCTGTGTCGCATCGTCACTCTCGAGTAAAAGCTCAATAGATTTGTTGTACATGACATTCCTCCTCTAAATCCAAACTGGCCACCTGCAAGTGTGTTTGTCTCTTCCAAATATTTCAACCATCTGTCCTTCACAATTTTTTCACACATTTTCGCCACTACACTTGTTAATGATACTGGCCTGTAATTTAGTGGTTCTTCTTTGTCACCTCCTTTGTGAATTGGCACAATATTTGGTCTTTTCCAATCAAGTGTGTGTGTGTGTGTGTGTGTGTGTGTGTGTGTGTGTGTGTGTGTGTGTGTGTGTGTGTGTGTGTGTGTGTGTGCGCGCGCCTACAGCGCCGTTAGGGAGTGACCTCCAGGGGTGGGATGGTAGGCCCTGGAGGTTAACTTGAGGGCTGTGTACCTACCGTATTTTACAGCTTATAAGACTCACTTTTTCCCCAAAAAAATATCCTGAAAATGCCCTAAGCCCCTGTCCACCCAGCAGTGAATGGGTACTGGGTGTTAGCCTAGGGTTTGTGACCCGCCTCCCGGGGTGGTGGCTTCGGCCAACACTACGTAGAGAAGAGGAGAGAGGAGAGGAGCTTGATATTGAGCTTGAGTTGGGAGTCACCCAGCGGATGCTGTTTTGGTCTGAGTGAGTGAGCTTGACACATATCTTGTCAGCTGATGGTTGTGTGACAGTGTTATACAGCAATAACACTGACACAATGCCTTCCTCTCTTCTCTACTGTCACCTCCAGAAACCACAGTACCACACACGTCATGGTTAATCACTTATAAAGGAGTATTTTGTGGTAAATAAGTAAGGAACAGCGGGGGTGTAAGGTAAGGTGCTACTTATTTTGAGGTGTTACCTATCTTATGCGACACCGGCTACTCCTGTAGAGAAAAACACAAACAAAAGGAAAAAAACAAAGCAAAACTACATACAGCTATACTAAGCCTATTATAATACTATGCTAAGCAGGAAGGTAGGAAGACGTGTCCCGTACGCCTCTTATGGGAGGCGGTAGCAGAGTGGTTAGCGTCAAGATATGTGTCAAGCTCGAACACGAGCTTGACAGATGACCTACAAAGCGATACTAAGCAGAAAAGTTCACAAGAAGAAGAAGTCTCCGAGTGGCGTTCTCAGTGACCCGAGTTCGATCCTTGATGAGGGCTGTAAAATCCACTTAAAATCTTTCTCTGCACCGTTGAGTGGCCTAAGAACACCCACACGCTGCCCATTAACTCTACCTTCGATTGTGAGTGCATCGGAGGACACAGGGGGCGGCATGAGCCTCTAATCACAGGCGTCACTATAGAAATTCTGTCTGCGCCACCACGGGCAAAGGCCAACCATCACAGCCCTCAAGTTAACCTCCAGGCCTACCATCCCACCCCTGGAGGTCACTGCCTAACGGCACCGTAGGCACACACACACCTACTATACATTTTTAAAAGTATTACAAACAGAAAGGGAACTTCCATTTTTAACTTACAAGAAACCATTCACAGCACTAGAAATAATAATGTTAATTTAGTTTGTCCGCCATATCGAACAACTCTCTTCAGGAACAGCATCTTTTATTTTGGTCCTCAATTATGGAATACTTTACCAACTGACTTGAAAACTCTGTGTAATTCGGGTAGTATTCCTCAATTTAAATATAAAATAAAAAAGTATCTATTTACGCAACAAAATTTGTAGAAATACCACTCAATAAATAATGTAGATAGTGTCAAAGTTCATGAATCTGTTTTTCTCTCTCTTGTATACTGATGTATACTATAATGTATATTTGATGCCCCTCAGCTAAATTGTATTTTTTTTTAATAGAAATATATCTGTCAAGGAGCCTTGGCTCGACAGATTCATTCCAATATTTATTTAAATTGTTATGTATATATGAATATAATTGCTATGGAAATAAAACTTACTAACTTACTTACTTACTCTTACTTACCTTTAAAAAAAAAAAAAAAAAAAAAAAAAAAAAAAAAAAAAAAAAACTTGCATAGCGTGAAGCTCGGGAGGGTAGTGTAGAAACAACAAAAATATTAATAACATCAATAGTATACGTATATCACTTAACCTTCTCTCCGGCTCTCAACTCTCATTCCATATTGCTCAGTAAACTCAATGACTTTATCTTCTTCCCTGAGTGCACATCAATCTGCCCTAAAGTTACAAAAAATGTACAACCATAATAATAACATCAATACTACAGCTAAGTATTAATTATCCGACCTTGGGGGGACCGAAGGTAGGTCGGATAATTGGAATAGTCGGATTTTCGGATATCACAGTAACCATAAACGTAAGGACAAAATGGTATAGAACATAAAAGATGCAGCTCTTGAAGGCCGATCCAGTGGTATACACGAAAGTAAAATTCATGCATAAATAAAGCCACAAATCAATGTTTTCTAAAAACTATAAAAAAACGAAGTAAAATAAATGGCCAAAACAAGACACAATGTGGTGGTGAAAAAAGTCGGTTGTTTGGACAAGTCGGATGTATGGAGGTCGGATGTTGGGAATTTGGCTGTAGTATTTTACATTTGTATGCAAGGCTCCATATTCTTTGATCATTCTTTACACAAATGTTATGGATCCACTTTTTTTTTCTTTATATGGCTCTGAACATCATATTTGAGTCTCTCCTTTCTTGAGCATAGTCTTTTTTATAAACTTTGGACACACATACACATATAGTTAGTTAGTAGTTAGTGCGGAGTCAACAGTGAGTTTTAAAAGGAGGCTAGACAATATCATGGATGGTGATGAAAGGTGGATGTAGGTAGTGTTAAGTAACAAGAACTACCACGTGTAGGTTTTACGGCCTCTTGTAGCTTCCTTATTTTCTGATGTTCATACCCCTGATGGTATTCATATGGAGTTTATGGAGATATGCGACAACCCTGAAACAACACTGGACACACTCCTGCCAGAGCAATGAGCCTTCCTTATGCTTACCTGGTCTTTTGTCCTCCTGAGCAGCAGCGCCTTCACCAGCAGACTGATCCGCTGCCTCCCCTGAGCACTGTTGTTGGACACCTGGTGTTTCCAGCACTGGAAGGAAAACACACACATGAATACTAACCCCTTCACGCCCAGATCTTTCCTTTGCTATAAAAAAATGTATGTTGTTAGCCATAAAATTACAAAAAGTAACTGAATATGTATACCAAATTAGTTAGTCGACAAGGATACTAAACATGTCACATCTATAAAATCTTGCTTGTATTCACTAAAAATCGTCTGATGGTATACCCAAATTAAAATGGAAATTACGTTCTAGGCCTCAAGGGGTTAATAGCCCCTAGTGCTATGATGTCTTAGGAGTGGGAATCAAGGGGGCACAGGGGTCTAAGCATCCAAGAGGGTGAAAGATGTGTATGGAATAGTGAATTAGCATGATGGGATTTATAGGAAGGGGCATAGCACTGTTGAGATCTAACACCTTAAGCAGTATGATGTGGCTGGAGTAAACCACTGGCAATGGGCCTGGTTGTGGAGGAATCTTGGAGAGACAGTTCAAACAGCAAAACAAATGTATCAATATTTGACCCAAAACACAACATAATAAAAGATCTATGTATGTATGCATGGTTATCAAGCGTTGATTAGCAATTAAGATACTCTACAGCAATTTTACTAAACTAATTTTACTATTACCTGACTTCATAACGATGGATTCATATTTAATTTCATACTACGCACTATGAAAAAGCATTGTAGATCTAACTGTGAAACTTAAATTAACTATCTTTGCAACAAAACAAGGGATAAACAGATCTAATTAACTTACCGTGTAATCGTCGAAAGGTGTCACCCGTAAGAATCTCACCAAAGAGTAGAGGTCCAACTCTCGATTCTGCCAATGGTTTGAGGATTGATAATATGTTAGCTTTCTACAGAGGGAATGCAACTCTCGTGTTAGAAGCGAGCTGCGATGACACAGTACAGGTTGACCATCTCTAATCTGGCAATCAATATTCCGGTTCCATCAGTTTTCCGGCATGAATTTCGGAGCGCAGTTTCAAATTTCCCAGGTTGGCGCGCCAGTTTTCGGGACCCAGACCCAGACCAGCTGTACCCAGAATCAGTTGTACCCAGAATCAGCTGTACCCAGAATCAGTTGTACCCAGAATCAGTTGTACCCAGAATCAGTTGTACCCAGAATCAGTTGTACCCAGAATCAGCTGTACCCAGAATCAGTTGTACCCAGAATCAGCTGTACCCAGAATCAGCTGTACTCAGACCAGTTGTACCCAGAATCAGTTGTACCCAGAATCAGCTGTACCCCGAATCAGTTGTACCCCGAATCAGCTGTACCCAGAATCAGCTGTACTCAGAATCAGCTGTACCCAGAATCAGTGTACCCAGAATCAGCTGTACCCAGAATCAGTTGTACCCAGAATCAGTTGTACCCAGAATCAGCTGTACCCAGAATCAGTTGTACCCAGAATCAGCTGTACCCAGAATCAGTTGTACCCAGAATCAGTTGTACCCAGAATCAGCTGTACCCAGAATCAGTTGTACCCAGAATCAGTTGTACCCAGAATCAGCTGTACCCAGAATCAGCTGTACCCAGAATCAGTTGTACCCAGAATCAGCTGTACCCAGAATCAGCTGTACCCAGAATCAGTTGTACCCAGAATCAGTTGTACCCAGAATCAGCTGTACCCAGAATCAGTTGTACCCAGAATCAGCTGTACCCAAAATCAGTTGTACCCAGAATCAGTTGTACCCAGAATCAGCTGTACCCAGAATCAGTTGTACCCAGAATCAGCTGTACCCAGAATCAGCTGTACCCAGAATCAGCTGTACCCAGAATCAGCTGTACCCAGAATCAGTTGTACCCAGAGTCAGCTGTACCCAGAATCAGTTGTACCCAGAATCAGCTGTACCCAGAATCAGCTGTACCCAGAATCAGCTGTACCCAGAATCAGTTGTACCCAGAATCAGTTGTACCCAGAATCAGTTGTACCCAGAATCAGCTGTACCCAGAATCAGTTGTACCCAGAATCAGCTGTACCCAGAATCAGTTGTACCCAGAATCAGCTGTACCCAGACCAGTTGTACCCAGAATCAGCTGTACCCAGACCAGTTGTACCCAGAATCAGCTGTACCCAGAATCGGCTGTACCCAGAATCAGTTGTACCCAGAATCAGCTGTACCCAGAATCAGCTGTACCCAGAATCAGTTGTACCCAGAATCAGCTGTACCCAGAATCGGCTGTATGCATCATTGCATCATACTACAGGTTGAAGTTCCCAAACTCGGCATCCCAAGACTCGGCAACACCCAAAACTCGGCTATGGTTCCGGATTTTCCAAAACACCCAAAACCCGGCGCGTAGTTGCCGGGTCGGCCGCTGGGTGCCACCACACTAGGCCGCTTGGTTTCTCCCGCCGATTTGTTTGTTGTTATTGTTCAGTGGTGTTGTGACTGTAGAGTTGTGTACACTGTTATTTTGTGTACTTCTACAGGTCTGTTATTGGTATTATGGCTCCCAAACGTCCAGGAACACCTACTGGTGGAAGTGAAAAGAAAAGGAAGAACAATGTGTTAACTATTTCTGAGAAAATTGACCTTTTGAAGAAGTTGGATGCTTTTTTTCCCCTTAATATATCTACGTTCCAAAAGTCGGAAAATTCCATTACTCGGCTCGGCGCTGGTCCCGAGGTTGCCGAGTTTGGGAACTTCAACCTGTATAACATGATATTTGAAGGCTGCTTCTATTTATACAGTAACATTACTATAACTTTTACTGTCTTCTTTATAGGGACTAGCAATACAGCGGGCTTTTTGTTACTTCTTTTTTTTTTTTTTTTTGCCCTTGACTAGTTCTTTGTGATGGAGAAAAAAAAATAATAATAATATTAATTTATTATTCCAGATGAGCACCGAATTCACTTTGGTGGACAAAACAATTTTTTTTCTGGTAAGTTTTGGTGTGTTTTGAATGAATCTGCTAACTGTTTCTGTTGCATTTTTTTTTTTTAGGTAAAGGTTAGGTTAGGAATAGGTTAGGTATAGGTAAGGTTAGGTTAGGTTTGATATAGGTTATGTTAGAAGGTTAGGTTAGGTATAGGTTTGGTTAGGTTCAATTTGTATTTTTGTCATTATTATTTTGGAAAAAAAAAAAAGTGAATTGCGACAGAAACGGTTAGCAGATTCATTCAAAACACATCAAATCTCACCAGAAAAAAATAGTTTCGTTCACCCAAGGAAGTTCGGTGTTCATCTGGAAATTTACCAATAATAATTCCAGCCAGGCAATTTGCAGGTGTTCAGGGGGTAAAAACCAAGGCTCACCTGGATGGGGGTGCCGGTGAGAGCCCAGCGCCTGCCTCCCCGCAGTAGACACACGCCCTGGGCCGACTTGCTTTTGTGATTGCGTACCATGTGAGCCTCGTCCAGGATGACGCGATTCCAGCCTACTTGAAACAGCTGCCCTTGATCCCTGGCCTTAACCTTGGGATGAGAAATATATGGCCTTAACCTTGGGATGAGAAATATATGGCCTTAACCTTGGGATGAGAAATATATGGCCTTAACCTTGGGATGAGAAATATATGGCCTTAACCTTGGGATGAGAAATATATGGCCTTAACCTTGGGATGAGAAATATATGGCCTTAACCTTGGGATGAGAAATATATGGCCTTAACCTTGGGATGAGAAATATATGGCCTTAACCTTGGGATGAGAAATATATGGCCTTAACCTTGGGATGAGAAATATATGGCCTTAACCTTGGGATGAGAAATATATGGCCTTAACCTTGGGATGAGAAATATATGGCCTTAACCTTGGGATGAGAAATATATGGCCTTAACCTTGAGATGAGAAATATATGGCCTTAACCTTGGGATGAGAAATATATGGCCTTAAACTTGGGATGAGAAATATATGGCCTTAACCTTGGGATGAGAAATATATGGCCTTAACCTTGGGATGAGAACTATATGGCCTTAACCTTGGGATGAGAAATATATGGCCTTAACCTTGGGATGAGAAATATATGGCCTTAACCTTGGAATGAGAAATATATGGCCTTAACCTTGGGATGAGAAATATATGGCCTTAACCTTGGGATGAGAAATATATGGCCTTAACCTTGGGATGAGAAATATATGGCCTTGACCTTGGGATGAGAAATATATGGCCTTAACCTTGGGATGAGAAATATATGGCCTTAACCTTGGGATGAGAAATATATGGCCTTAACCTTGGGATGAGAAATATATGGCCTTAACCTTGGGATGAGAAATATATGGCCTTAACCTTGGGATGAGATATATATGGCCTTAACCTTGAGATGAGAAATATATGGCCTTAACTTTGGGATGAGAAATATACCGTGTATAAGAACATTAGAAAATAAGGAAGCTACAAGAGGCTGTGAGACCTACACGTGGTAGTTCCTGTTACTTAACACTACCTACATCCACCTTTCATCCCCATCCATGCAATTATCTAGTCTCCTTTTAAAGCTCCCTAATGACTAAGCACTACCTGTCTACTGAGTCCGTTTCAATAATTTACCGCCCTATTTGTGAACCAGTTTTTCCCTATTTCTTTTTTATAATCTATGCTTTTCCAGTTTGAATCCGTTACTTCTTGTTCTACCCTGATTACTAGCCTTAAGAACTTTTCCTACATCTCCTTTATTGTATTCCTTTAACCACTTAAAAGCTTCGATCAGATCGCTCCTTATTCTACGCCTCTCGAGTGAATATCAAGATGAGTCATGAGCCTAGACCAGACCTAAAAACTACAAGCCAACTAGGCTGGCTCTTTAGGACTGCACATGACTGTAACTGAATCTTTCAACAGAATCTGGTGTTTAGTAGACGAAGTTTGTTATATATCAAGATGAATTATGAGCCTAGACCTAAATCAGACCTAGACCAGACCTAAAAACTACAATCTAACTAGGCTGGCTCTTTAGGACTGCACATGACTGATACTGAATTTCTCAACAGATTCTGGTGTTAGTAGAGAGTTTGCCAAATATCTTGAAATTAGTTTTTGACTCTCCTCGTGTGAAAATATGACAATTAATGCGAACAATAAATATCTAACAGATTTCAGAGCAAAGTAAAGTACAGGGAATATAAATAGGTTAAGAAAAGGTAACAGTGATGAGAAAATTACAGAGAGAGAGAGAAGAGAGAGAGAGAGAGAGAGAGAGAGAGAGAGAGAGAGAGAGAGAGAGAGAGAGAGAGAGAGAGAGAGAGAGAGGAGAGAGAGAGAGAGAGAGAGAGAGAGAGGAGAGAGAAGAGAGAGAGAGAGAGAGAGAGAGAGAGAGAGAGAGAGAGAGAGAGAGAGAGAGAGAGAGAGAGAGAGAGAGAGAGAGAGAGAGAGAGAGAGAGAGAGAGAGAGAGAGAGAGAGAGAGAGAGAGAGAGGAGAGAGAGATGGAGAGAGAGAGAGAGAGAGAGAGAGAGAGAGAGAGAGAGAGAGAGAGAGAGAGAGAGAGAGAGAGAGAGAGAGAGAGAGGAGAGAGAGAGAGAGAGAGAGAGAGAGAGAGAGAGAGAGAGAGAGAGGAGAGAGAGAGAGAGAGGAGAGAGAGAGAGAGAGAGAGAGAGAGAGAGAGAGAGAGAGAGAGGAGAGAAAGAGAGAGAGAGAGAGAGAGAAGAGAGAGAGAGAGAGAGAGAGAGAGAGAGAGAGAGAGAGAGAGAGAGAGAGAGAGAGAGAGATTAAATAATATGGAAAGTGCTATGGAGTTGTGGTTTCTACACAAGAAGAAAGATATCACAAAAAGATCAAAGAAGTACAGATGAAGAAATTTTGTTGCCTTTCCCTGTTGTTTGTGATATCTATATATAAATGCAAGTTATCACATAGTACAGAGCCGAGAAGTTACTAGTACTATGGGTCGATGCGAGTGTTTTGGTCCATGACGTCACTGCCTACCTGTTTTGAAGGGGCGGACCCATGTTTCTCATGCACAAACCCGCATATCTCACATCAAGGTGGCAATTCACGTCACCATGTCTTTCAAAAAATCACCTCTCAAGTCTGTCTTACAAAGGATTTCGGTAATGGTCAAAATACTCCCTATCACTACCTACACAGACTCCACCTTCAGCAAAATAGGTTGCCAAAAGGTGTTCCCTGTGTCTCAAAGGTGACAAAAGTATTTTTACCTTTGGTACATTATCTTTTTTTTTGTTCAAATCCTTTTGTTCACAAAACTTGAAAGCTTCTCTTGCCACTATCTGGTAGGTTGTGACTACTAAGTCAAACTGAGCAAGGCTGAAAAGAAGGAAATATGAGAATAAGTTAGTGGTCTGTAATCATAATAAGTGCATTTGCAGCAAAATAAACTATAGTGCATGGTATCACACCAACATTAACAGTATTCGTTAAGTAGGAATTAAGAAAGAAATGTTGTTGCCTTTCCCTAGTGTTTATGATATCTATATATAAATGCAAGTTATCACACACAGTACACATTTGAGACACATAAGTTGTAATGCCTCGCAAATATTCACATATAAAATAATTTCAAATATTGAAGAAGAAAAAAATGTATTTAGGTGCTTGTGTGACTTGATATCCAGCTTCACTATGTCTCCTGCACCCAAGGCTTTGAAGAGCAGGAAGGGCATGAAACGAAGGCTTGATTCTCCATGCAGGTGGTTTGTGCTGAGCTGGATATCAAATCCAGTATAGCAGAGGTCTGGCTCAAGATTTTCCTAGATTTTTTCAAGATTTTTGCTAGCGAGTCATTTTCCTTCTCTCTCTCTCTCTCTCTCTCTCTCTCTCTCTCTCTCTCCTGGGAATGGGGAGGAGCCTTGTTCTTTGCTATTCTTTTGCCTCTAACACACAAAAGCTATAGTGGTAGAAATTAATCACACAAGCAGCCCTCTTTGGCCCAGTAGTCCTGTTGCTGTCTGTTCTTCCTTCGCATTCCTTTGTATTCTTAAGGAAACATGTGAGGATGGTACACACTGTTTCTATTGCTGCAATCTCACACAGACTGGATGAACAGGACTAAATGAGACACATTTACCTCTAAACCTGAAGAACACACGAAATATCAAAACCTCAATTTAATTGAACAAAAGTGGGAGGTTGTGTAAGTACAGTAAACCCTCCCTTTAACGAACCAATTGGGGGAAGGAGGTGACGTTATATCCAAAAATCCGTTATATCTGAGGGATCCGAACTTTTTGCATGTACCAAACTTTGTTCGTTATAATTATGCGGTGAAAGTTTGCTATTTCCGACCATTTCCGTGTACAGTAAAAGCCTTATAACTCGGCACTGTATAACTCGTAATTTGATATAACTCGGCATGGCAAAGGCAAAGGTTTTTTTTTTAGCGTGTGTAGGCAGTGAGCTACAGGGGTGGGATGGTAGGCCCTGGAGGCTCACTCGAGGGCTGTGATGGTTGGCCCTCGCCCGTGGTGGCGCAGGCAGGATTATTATAGTGACGCCCAGGGCCGGATCAAGAGCTGTGGGGGCCCTGGGGCTCAGCTTTTGTGGGGGCCCTATATTCGCACGAAAATTAAGCACTTCTGTGGGTATTTTGAGGCCTATGTTTGGCAAAGAACTATTAATGCATAGACTGGTATTCAGAGATAAAGGATGAAACAGAGACAGGCAAATATGTTTTGGTTTTGTAACTTGCCAATGTTTTTAATATTACTGCTTAAAGCTAATATACATATGGTGGGGGCCCTGGGACTAGAGCCCTGGTAGCTCCCCCCTTAATCCAGCCCTGGACTGACGCCTGTGATTAGAGGCTCATGCCGCCCCCTGTGTCATCCCATGCATTCACAGTCGAAGGTGGAGTTAATGGACAGGGTATGTGGGTGTTCTTAGGCCACTCGACGGTGCAGAAAGATTTCAAGTGGATTTATGGGTCTCACTCGGGATCGATATCGGGTCTTCGAGAACGCCACCCGGTGACGCTAACCACTCTGCTACCGCCTCACCTAAACTGCATCTCATGGTTTTCACTCGGCATATCATGCCCTCACAACCTCTTGTGTGAACATGTATACAGAAAGTCAGCAAAAAATAATGTATCTCGGCATATTGATGTTATAACTGCATCTCTTCGCTTACACTCGGCATATCGTCAATCGCATAAAGTCGTATTTTTGTCCTTTTGTTCTTTTCCTGCAGGCTCAGGTTCTTCAATTTCATTCCCTTCCTGCTGGAGACACCTTTGCGTGATGGAGCTGACATCTTGAAATACAGTACTGTATGATGTAATCCCAAAACACGTAAAATAGGTGGCAAAGTAAAGCAAAGGTCGGGAACGAGCGTGTAGGCTGTCAGCTGAGCCGTGTTTATGTCATCAAAGCACCGTCTTGGATACGAATTCCGTTTTTCGTCGAATTGAAAAAGGATTGGTTTCTGCTTCAAAAACACAACAAGCTTGGTAGGAGCCGAAATAATAATCAATGCAAAACATTGCAAACAATATCACAAAGTAGTATAACACACATTTCAGCAAGTGTTATTGGATTGGGATTCGTAATCCAAGACGGTGCTTGGACGACAAAAACACGGCTCAGCCTACACACTGGTTCCTGACCTTTGCTTTAATTTGCCACCTATTTTACGTGTTTTGGGATTACATCATACAGTACTGTATATCAAGATGTCAGCTCCATCACGCAAGGGTGTCTCCAGCAGGAAGGGAATGGAATTGAAGAGCCTGAGGCCCTGAGCCTGCAGGAAAAGGTGAAAGTGCTGGCAAGGATGGATGCAGATGCAGGTGCGTCCATGCGTGCTATTTGTGCTGAGTTTGATATCAAATCCAGCACATTCTACCTGTTCACTGGTAAGAGTGTAGTTTTTATGCTTTTACAGTACAGTAGGAGGACATTGCATAACTCGGCAAGGGCCAGAGCCCCTATCGTGCCGAGTTATAAGGCTTTTACTGTATAATGAACTTTGTTCGTTACATTAGATGTAAGTTCGTATACTTAACGTGAGGTGAGGCACGGGAGGGCGCGAGCGGAGGTATTTACAGTCAGGCAGACAAAGCTAGACTGATCGGCACGCACCTCCCGCTCGGCTTTGTTTCTCCCGCCGACCGATCTGCGTGTACATGTTCGGCCGGCCCACCACCGAACTGAACCCCGCATCTACTGAACTTATTCAGAAAATCCCCGCATATACCAGACCGGCAGAAAAAGTTAGTTAAAGCCAAAATTTGTTATATAGAGGTCCGTAAAAGCAAGGGTTTACTGTATGTACGTATTTAAGAACTCAGACAGTAATTCTCGAAGAAGAATTCTGTTTGTGTCTAAAGAAAGTACACTATCTATACTCAAAGTCGTACCTCCTCACACTCCTCTCCCTGGCGTTGCCGTGGTACACCAGCACCTGCAGGCTGCCTCGGCGCACATGCTTCTTCACCTCACCCTCCCACTGGCCCAGCAGGGAGGCGGGACACACCACCAAGGTCCCGTTGGAGGGAATTAAAGAGAATCTTGATTGCCCTGCAAAATAATTTAAACAGGTCTTCTGTCTAAATTAAGTACAAATCTAGTATCTATCTATCCTTGACATCCATTACTAAGATGTACCCAACTGTATTGGGTACTAGGGTGTAAGATGGACCTAACTGTAACTGTATCAAATCAAGTAACTGTACTAAATCAAGTAACTGTACTAAATCAAGTAACTGTACCAAATCAAGTAACTGTACTAAATCAAGTAACTGTACTAAATCAAGTAACTGTACCAAATCAAGTAACTGTATTAAATCAAGTAACTGTACTAAATCAAGTAACTGTACCAGACTTCTTGGAGAACCATCCGCCTGTATCCTCGTCTCCACTTTCTTGCTCTTCCTTAAAGGACGAGAAATCATCAACAAGGATCCCTTCGTTTACCAATTCTTGATGTCGCAATATCAAGGCTAACATCATCAGTGTTTTCCCCAGGCCCATGTCATCAGCTGAAATAAGAACATAAGAAAATAAGGAGGCTACAAGAGACCTACACGTGGTAGTTCCTGTTACTTAACACTACCTACATCCACCTTTCATCCCCATCCATGAAATTGTCTAGCCTCCTTTTAAAACTCCCTATTGACATCGCAATAACTACGTGATGACTGAGTCCATTCCAATGTATGTACAAACCATGCTAACGGGACGTAAGCAAAACAATTTCCTGTACCATACACTGCTCATGGTTCAAAATCAACAAGGTATGTACAAGACACACCACCCAGGGCAATGGTTCAGGCTTTAGTAAACGAGATGGACTAAACAGCTGTGGATGAGACAAAACATGTAAATAATTAAAGCAAGAGCTGAGAGGATTACTCCATGATGTTGTTGTGATGCTAAACTTTATATTGGTCAAGTAAATGTACCAGAGTAAAAGCATGAAGGACGATCAGAATGCCAAAAAATCGACCATTTAACAATTGCACTAAAGACCATTTCTTCTTTTATATGCTGTGGTATTTACTCTTAAATTCTTCTTGAAATGAGCTGGGAGTGGAACAAGGCAATATTTGTGGCAGTTTCTGATCTGGCAAAGGTTCTCAACAGAATGCTCAGGGAAACTTTAGGGTGATATTGTGGGACTAGTGTATCTTATGTAACTGAATGATGTACAGGCATTGATATTTTTATATTGATATTAATATTTTGTTCCTTGTTTGTATGACTCGAGTTAACAACAATGCTTCATGAAACGGAGCAGGAGGTGAGGTGGGCGGGGCGCAGGGGAGGCGAGGCAGTTCACCCCGAACACTCCAGCAGTCCTGTCCTACTGTTCACCTGTGTTCTGCTTTAGAAGTAAACGTTGAAATTGTCCAGATCTTTCACTTCATCTAGAACCAGATAACCCACCCAAAACATGCATGAGTAATCAGGAGTACATACAACCCTCGTTTTCCCGGACTATTATGGGGGAGCACTGGTCCGGGAATCGCAATAGTCCGAGGCCATTACCCACCCCCGGACGTTTATCCTGCTCTGTCCAGCAACCGCTAATATCAACTACCCCGCCGCGGACTTTTACGTCACTTTGTTGTTGTTGTTGCTTGTTGTTGTTTTAAGGGCTGCGAGGATACCTTGGGGAACACTATGAGCCCTGGTGATGTCCTATGATGCTTTCACAGGCGCTGTAGTTGACCTGTCTTCCACAGGAAGGCACAGGTGAGGCGGGTGACAGCGTATTACCGGGAGGGGGGGACGCCAGCCGCCGCCAGCAGGGTGGGCAGGTCACAGGTGGCGACGTTCAGGGTGAGGAGTTGAGAGCGTAGCACTACACAGTGGGAGTGCAAGCGCGGACACTGCAGCAGAAAGTGTTCAATAGTCTCAGAGACGTTCCTGCACCAGGGGCAGTGGGGGTCAGGGGACTGACGGAGGCGGTGCAGGTGAACTGTGAGTGTCGTGTGCCCCAGGCGGAGGTGGGCGAGGGTGACATCGAGGACGCGGGACTTATTCCTTATCCACAGCTGAGGGGAAGAGTCACTGCGGTATTGGCCCATGGAGGTGATGCGGAGGGCATCGCCGAGCGTGTTGTTCCAGGTGGAGCAGCAGACCCGGGAGATGAGGCGTTTGACCACGGAGAGCGGCAGAGGGAAGGGTGTTGTGTTTACTTCTGTTAAGGCCATCTTGGCCTTAACACTTTAGACACTTTGTCGGTAGCACTCATATGTCATGTGCCATACAATACATACATATAACCTACAAAACATGGTTTAATATACATGTACAGGTAATAACAACATATACCGTATTTTATGGCTTATAAGACGTCATCTTGGAAGACGCACCCTGATTTTGGAAAGAAATTTCTAAGAAAAAGAAAAAAGGAAGAAAAAACTGTTGTCCGATATACAGTCATTTTCACACTACGTAGAACACTTTCTATTCATTATCTTCATTCAGCACTGCTCATCAGCCATTTTCTAGCTTGTATGCGATAGTATAAGTAAAGTGTCATGTTGGCTGGCTGAACATGTGCACGCAGGTTGGACGGCGGGAGTGAAAAAACCTACCGCGGCGGAGTACAGTTGCATGCCTGCCTGATGTGCCGATCAGCTGACTCTGGCTTTGCTGTCCTGAGTGCAAACACCTCTCACGCCCTCCTGTGCCTCACTACATTGCCTGCCTCCTGTGCCTCACCACGTATTGTTTGAATTTTCCTGTATGTGTGTAGTATTTGTGGTGGCTGCATGTACATATGTATAAAAGATTTCATCTAATGTAACAAACAAAGTTCCTTATACACGCAATGTCTGTTGGCGCTGTTATGCGAAATCCGTTCAGTTGGCCTTCTGCTTATGCATGGCGGCGCTTCAACACAGCAGCAGTGACCGTAAGGTTAGGTAACGGTCAGGTTAGGTTATGTATACAGAATAACAGGTAAAAGGCCAGGTCAGGTTAGGTCAGGTATAGAGAAACACAGGTAAAAGCTTATTAGCCTAACCTAACCTGACCTTTATCTAACCTAACGGTCCCTGCTGACCGTATTAGGTTAGGTTAAGTATACAGAAACAGCTAAAAGCTTATTAACCTAACCTAATCTGACCTTTACCTGACTTAACGGCCACTGCTGCCGTGTTGACGCGGCGCCGCGCATAAGGCCAACTCAACAGGGATCTCGCAACTCAGGGATCTCGCATAACAGCCCCAATCTGCCGGGGCGGAATGGCTCCAGCCAGTATCGTGTAAACATCACAGGGTGAGGACAGATTGGTAGTTGAATGTCTTATGGTATTCTAAATACTCTTGATAGGTATGTACTGAGGTTACATCATATAAGAGGCTAAATTGAATAGCTACCTAAGCTAACCTCCTACAACATTCATCTTGGAAGACGCATGAGTGTTTTTCAGGTTTCTTTTGGGGGGAGAAAGTGTGTCTTATAAGCCGTAAAATACGGTAATTGCAAGGTGTACTTACAATAGATGTAAACATTACATTATAAATGTAAACAATACGACCGCTGAGCATGCTGCCACCTGGTGGAAGGCGCGGACACTGACCAGGGGTGACAGGAGACTCGGACCGCCGGACAACTTTGTCGATTTACGGACTGGACCAGGCATTTCTCCGGGACTCGGACATATCCCCAGACCTCGGATTTTGACCGGCAAATCCGATATCCGGGAAATGGAGGTCCGGGAAAACGAGAGTTAAGTGTATGTACAAATATTGAGAATGCAGGAAGTGGGGGGCTGTCGGAATAATTTTCTTCAGTAACTAGCACAACAACATTCTACTAGCAGTGCATTAAAACAAGCGCGGTGGATCCCAAAAACAGTCGTACGCCAACCCGAGAACTTTGAAATCGTGTTCCTATATTTTGCCCAATAAACTGAAGGTTCTAGAATACTGATTGCCAGATTTTCAATGGTTAACCTGTACCTATAGGACTCAAACAAGTGATTGTGGGCCCTTTGGACCCATGTATTGATGTTTGTAGTAGTAGTGTATATTAGACAACAATGTGAGTGCAAACTCCAATCGTGTTGTTGCTGTCGTTGGTCACTGGTCAAAGTGCCTCGGGGTAGACCACGTTCCGTGTGATTCCACGGGGCGCCAATAGTTCGACGGCATCAGCACAGCCAACCCTTGACAGGCTGACGTAGAGTTGGCCGTGCGTGAACACGGGTGTAGGAAAGTAGACTCCCACGTAGCTCTTGGTCTGGCCCTGGCACAGACCTAGCGGCGAGACAGCCTCCTGCCTGCGGCCGCCGGCCAATCAGAGACCAGACGGACCATCGCCCGCCCAATGTTACCAGATCCGCGGGGAGCGCAGAAAGCAAAATATTTTTTTCACGGTAGCTGAAATAGACTATAGAACCTATAGAATACCTGCTCAGAGAAGACACAGTAACTGCCTTGACAAGCACACCCATTGAAGAGGGAACAGTTCCAGATGCCTGATTGGAATGTGAATGCGAATATACGTAAGTATATGCTTTGCTTATACAGGGAGGTCCCGAAGATACGAGCAGTTAGGTTCCACCTGGCATACTCGTAAATCGAAATCTCGTATAACGAAACACATAACTAATGGTAAAATATAGGTTTGGTTCCAGGACCCCAACAATTATAAAAAAAAAATAAATATATAATATATATATATATATATATATATATATATATATATATATATATATATATATATATATATATATATATATATATAATATAAATAATATATAAAAAAATAAATAAAAAAAAAAAAAAAAAGGCATGTTTTTCAAGCTATCATAAAATTTGGTAATATTTAGTAGGGGTGCGAGAACCCCTTGAAGAATCCTATGATCCCTGGTGATATCCTATGGTGCTATCACATGCGTGGGAGCTGACCTGACTTCTTCAGGAAGGCACATATTATACAGCTGATAACGGGGTGTTGTGTTGTGCGGGCGGCAGCCGATGTCCGCCGCCAGCGGAGATCTCCTTGGTAATTATTTAGTAGGAAAGCGAGGACCCTTTGAGGAATCCTATGATCACTGGTGATATCCTATGGTGCTATCACAGGCGTAGGAGCTGACTGTCTTCTTCAGGAAGGCACAGGTGAGGCGGATGACGGCGGTTTTTGAGAGAGGCGGTGGACGGGGCAGGCCGCCGCCTCCTCCGCCAAGATAGGTTTGGGCAGGCTTAAACGTCTTATCACTCGTTATTATACAACTTAGTGATTATGGTGAGATGTTAAATCCACGTGTCATTATCTAAATCAATGTAGCACCGTGTGTCACCTTAAATAAGGGTGATTTAAAGATGTTATGATGAGGTTTATGATGTTATGATGACTGCTGGCCGAGCTGGCGGGGCAGAGAGTGACGGAGAAATACTTGCCGCGGAGCCGCCCCATATCACAAATATTCACCATTTTAACACACATACACACCTTCTACCACCAATACACTAGCAACACAGGCTCCTTACTTATATATCTTACTATCTGATACATTAAAACTACTTAAAACGCAAGCATTCAAAATAAAACTAGAATTAGTTTTAGATGACGGGGACAGAAGGCGGAGAGGCAGTCTGGCATGCCATTCTTCCCCGGAAATATGTATCGCTGGCTTGTTATTGGTCGAGAAGTTTTAAAAACTGTTTGTCATTGGCTGGTGACGGATGACGCCTTAGCCAGTCACAACCTTCCTACTCATTTACGACCTATCGAGGGAGCTTTCAATCAGCTTTGTAGCTTCCGTCATTAGGGAAAGTAGCATCTAGGTAGTGCGAGAGCAGGTTGTTGCTGGCCATACTACCTCCGTTGCTGGCTTCTCGCCCAGGGTTGTGAATTTTTGTAGGCCACATTGTCGTACTGAGCCACCAGAATTATCATATTTTCAGATTGATTATCGTACATTGTACAACCTTAGGTAAAATCATATAGTCAGTAAATGACTTAATAATTTTAGTAAATAACTTGTAATTTACTTTAGTAAATAGCTTGGTAATTTTACTCACCCCAGTTTGAATGTCGTAACATTGGATTTTCGATCTCGTATATTGAAAATAGACCCTAATTTACACATCTCGTATCATCGGATTCTCGTATATCGAATGCTCGTATAACGGGACCTCCCTGTACTAAAATAAACCCTACAGTGAAAAACTTACCCGGTCTACCATGCTAAGGCCACAGCAGACTTACCCAGTATGCCACCAGGGGGCAGCTGTGACTCCCTCCACAGCAACCATTCCAGCCCCCTAGACTGGTGGTCCATGAGCGTCACTTTTAGGTCCTCGGGCTGCTCTGCCTTGGTGGTGTCAATGTCGGGGGCTGACAGCAAGGCATTGTGCAGGCTTTCCACAGCATCGCCTGTCACCCTCACCATCTCCTTATGACGAACTAGAAAAGACAAACCATAGAACATAAGAAAAATAGGAAGCTACAAGAGGCTCTGAGACCTACACGTGCTAGTTCTTGTAACATAGGAGAGGGTTATGACAAGCCCTGGATATATTTTCAAAAATAATGTACTAGTGGAAGTAGATAACATTTTGATGGATTTCCATATCTATGTATTAAAGAATTATAGATACAGTGAAGGGACATTACAGTCTGCCTACGTGCCAAGAGACTTTGAACATCTTGGCATGCACTGTGCTGTGTACCTTAGGTTCAATCCCAGGCCAATTCTGTTCAAATATTCATTGCATCATATATGGTAGGCTGTTATGGTGGCTTATAGCTTGTTGTCCTCGTAGTCACCGTGGTAGGATTGGTTGTAGGTAGCGTGGCGGTATAGGCCTGAGGCGGAAGGCACGTGTTGTGTGGTTCGGTGAATCACGCCCTTATGGACGTGCCTGGTCGTGTAGCGTTGCGTGTGTGTTCGGGAGGAAGAATACACTTGTGTTGTATCTTTATGTGTAATTAATGATGAGTTATTGGTACAAAATCAGCTGCCGCCAAGACGTTAAGCACTGAGACCACGTCTGTCCCCGGCGGCAACACTGAGAGAACTACTTGACCTGGCGGCTGACTCACGCTCACCTTGTCCGCAAGTGGGCACCGCTAGAGGTCAGTACTTATGTTTCAAACATAGAGGCGGCAAACTTAAAGTATAAATAGTTGCCTATTACAATGCTCGGTCACCTACCGGCCGTGCCCTCACGGACCACTGATAAGGCAAGGCGCCGAGTACAAAAAGAATAAATGATCTAAATTGCAAAATATTGAAAAGTGCATAATGCAAGATAAGTCATGCAACAAAAGTAGTTGAATCTTAAGTTACACAACGCAAGTCAAAAAGAACAACATAAGGCATAAACAGGACAAACAAAAGAACATGACATTGCCATAAGAATACTAACAAAACATAGATATAAAATGGTAAAATAAAATAACTTAAATCTAACACACAAATAAGAGAGGGAAAAAAAAAATGTGTAAGAGTGGCGTGGCAAGAAGTAGCCGATGCCGAAGCTGAGTGAGCCTTGCGCACTCAAAACAAGTACAAAAATTAATAATAATTAATTAATATTAAAACATGAGCCGGTGTATGCGGCAGATAGGGCAAAAGAAAGGTTGAAAACCTAGTGACGGTTAGCCAATCAAAGTTTTGGCCGATAGTCCAGAGGTTGCGGAGATTCAGTGCCAGAGTCATTGCGATCAAGCGGGGACTCGTCATCGGTCACGGCATCAGGACGAGGCGCATTAGTTGTCCTGAGGCTATCAACATGAACAACTTGAGTGGTGTTTTGAAGAGGATCTAAGATTCTGAATTTGTGACCATGAAGTTTATCAACCACTAGATAAGGACCAGTAAATTTAGCAGCGAGCTTTGAATGGCGTTCAGGGGTAGTTCGCATGACTGTGTCACCAGCGTCAATAGTGACAGGCTGAGCACGCTTGTGTTGTTGGTAGATGACCTCCGCTCTCGAGGCTTGCAGTTTGTCACGTACCGCGGCGCGGATTTTACTAAAGATATGCAACTGAGTCTTAGCATAATCATCCAACGAGTACAGGGGTGCGGGTCGCTGAGCGATTAAGTCGTAGGGAAGACGTTTTTGGTGCCCGTAGACAATGTAGTGTGGTGTCTTTCCAGTAGCGCTGTTTGTGGCACCATTAATGGAAGCTGCTACTTGAGGCAACCAATCTTCCCAAGCCTCATGAATAGAGCCAACGACATGTCGCAGAATCTCAAGAATTTTCCTGTTGACACGCTCAATCAAACCATTTGAGGCCGCGTGGTAAATGACCGTGAAAGTTTGAGTAATGTCATTCTGGCGACAAATCGTTTTCAGGACTCCATTCTTGAATTCTGTTCCATTATCAGACACAATCACTCGAGGTGTTGTGTAGGGGCAGAAAACTTGCGTCACTAAGGCACGAGCAGCTGCATCCGCAGACTTATTAGGTAGTGGCGTCAAGACAACAAAGCGACTGAAGCGATCAATGCAGACAAGAACATACGTAGAGCCTTGATGGCTACGAGGAAGCTGCAGAAGATCTATCACAATGGTATCCCATGGGCCATCAGGGGTTGGGTACTCCAGGATAGGGGCTGGTTTATTAACAGCACCTTTGTGTTGTGCGCAGGAAAGGCACTGTGCGGCGTGACGCTCAACGTCGACTCGCATAGTTTGCCAGTAGTATTTCTGGCGGGCAGCAGCGAGACATCTATCGCGACCAGGGTGGCCAGCATGACGAACGTCATGGAGCAAGTGAAGCACAATGTCCTTATAAACATCAGGAACTGGGGGGGGGGGCACTCAGTAGAGCACATACCTCCGCCCGAATATTTCATCAATTGGTTGCTATGGCAACAGTTGTGATTATACATATATATGCACTCAGTATGAGCGCATACCTCCGGCCGAATATTTCATCAATTGGTTGCCATGGCAACAGTTGTCAATAGATTTCATCCAAAATTAAATCATTCTTCCTTATACCAAATAGACTTGGTATACTGAGTTTGGTCCAAATCTATTGGTAACTTTTCGAAAAATCCTGTACACTAACAAACAGACAGACAGACAGATCGGGGTGAAAACATAACCCCTCCAACTTCGTTGGCGGAGGTAATGACTAACTGGTGAACACGTCTCTGTGCAATCACAGTGTCATGAAGTAAAACACCATCATCAGACAATGAGAATTCAGACAAAGGCAGGGGCATGCGTGGAAGAGTGGAATCATCGCCGGATTCGAGGGCATAGATGACTTTAGACCACTGGTCGTCTTTACGTTGTTCATCACGTAACTGATCAAGTGACAGGTTAGGAAGTACAGCAACAGGAGCTACAGGTATATTACGCGACAATGAATTAGCAACAACATTAAGGCGTCCTGGCAAGTACTTGAATGTTGGCGAAAACTCGAGTATTGTCAGATACCAACGAGCGAGGCGCCCATTGAGGTTTGTACCCTTGAATAAGTCAGTCACAGGAGCGTGATCGGTGAAAACTTGAATAGGGTAGCCAAAGATAATGTCCCTGAAATGCTTGAGAGCCCAGACCACGGCAAGGGCTTCGAGATGAGTGACTGAGTAGCGAGATTCAGCATCGTTCAAGACGCGACTGGCAAACGCAATGACATGGTTCTTACCTATGTCATCTGACTGCATAAGAACAGCACCAAGGCCTAGAGCAGATGCGTCCGTGCAGAAAACTAATGGCTCAGAAAAGTCTGGAAAGTTGCGAACAGGAGCATTGCATAAGGCATGCTTTAAAGCATTGAAACTCTGTTCTTGTGCCGGGCTCCATTGAAAAGGAGCATCCTTCTTCAAGAATCTGTTTAAAGGGGACGCTACCGACGAAAAACCTTTTATGAAGGAGCGATAGTAGCCCGCAAGACCAAGAAAAGAGCATACATTTTCCGTAGACTTTGGCGTAGGGAAATTTTTTACCGCTCTAACTTTAGTGTCCACCGTGTGAATACCATCCCGATCCAAGACATGACCAAGGAACTGGATTAGAGATTTCAGAAATTCACACTTTGCAAGTTTTACTTTGAGACCTGCCTCTTGCAGTTTTCCGAACACTGCTTTGAGTTGAGAAAAATGAGTCGCCATATCTTTGCTAACGATAATTATATCGTTCAAATAAGCGAAAACACTTTTACCTAGCATGCCTGAAAACAAGGAATTGATCATCCTTTAAAAGGTAAGAGGTGCATTTTTCAATCCAAAGGGCATACGTAACCATTCGTAATGCCCGGACAGGGTAGAGAATGCAGTGACCTCACGAGAGCGCTCGTCAAGAGGCACTTGCCAATAGCCTGAAACTAGGTCGAGGCTAGAGAAAATAGTGTTATTACGTCCAATGCTTTGTAAAAGGTCACTTAACCCTCTCACGCACAAAAAGTTTAATAAGTTTCTCCGTCCACTGCGACATCCGTCTGGGGCTCCCTAAGAGGCCCCGCGAAATGGCCTGACTGTGCGGCGAATTTTTTTTTTATGTTATCAATTTCACCAACGTGTATTCTTTTTTCCTGGCATTATTATATATCATTGGTTTTGCAAGAGATTATTCTGCCTTATGAAAGAAAAAAATAACAAGAAATGCAAATAAATAGCGGAATTTACCGACTCCGCAAAAAACATTGAGTAAAGAGAAATAAGAAATACTTACGTTCACCACTTCGTAGCTCGAAACTTCCTGAGTCGACTTTTTATGGTTTATATGCCAATAAAAGCGGATTTTTATGAGGATTCCAACGCTACCATTATAATTTTCATATGGCCAGCGAGGATGTAAATGTCGTATCGTAATAATTTTCTTGCTCTTATTTGAGGATGGGCATCCACTTGACGTTTCATGACATTTACGGTGCTTGCTCATGTTTTACATCCTCGCTGTGGCCACTTCTTTATGTTACGGTGTCGCCACCCCGCCACGTTCACGAAACTCTCCACCCACTTCATCACACATTTCCTCGTAACACCCACAATCCTTGATATTTCTTCCTCTGGCCTCTCTGCCTTGTGTAGAGTCACAATAACTTTAATTTGCTCCTTTGTTAGGTCTTTCTTCGCTTTTCTGGTCATTATGAAAATAATGAGTTATACCAACGTGCGTCTGTTCAAATTACTCGCGGGGAGTGAGGCGATCCTTTTCAAAATGCTTCGTCTATAATTGACAAGTGGCATCTGAACATTCCTCAACGGTCTTGATGGACTATCCGTGCTTTAAACATGCTGCCATATGTAAGATATCTCTCTCGGAAATCACTAGGCTGCTATAGAGTACATTTTCAAAATTCCCTTATGGGAGCGTCTGTTATGATGCGGCGAACAATATTTTGGCGCGTAGTGTACCTAATCTAATATATACATATACAGTAAAACCCTTATAACTCGGCACGATAGGGGCTCTGGCCCTTGCCGAGTTATTCAATGTGCCGAGTTATGCAATGTCCTCCTCTGTTATGGGTTATAAAAAATAAAAAAATAAAAAAAATAAAAAATAAAAAATAAAAAAAAAATTTTTTTTTTTTACTGTCAAAGCATAAAAACTACACTTACCAGTGAACGGGTAGAATAGAATGTGCTGGATTTGATATCAAACTCAGCACAAATAGCACGCATGGACGCACCTACATCCATCCTTGCCAGCACTTTCACCTTTTCCTGCAGGCTCAGGCTCTTCAATTCCATTCCCTTCCTGCTGGAGACACCCTTGCGTGATGGAGCTGACATCTTGATATACAGTACTGTATGATGTAATTCCAAAACACGTAAAATAGGTGGCAAAGTAAAGCAAAGGTCGGGTACCAGCGCGTAGGCTGAGCCGTGTTTTTGTCGTCCAAGCACCGTCTTGGATTACGAATCCCAATCCAATAACACTTGCTGAAATGTGTGTTATACTACTTAGTGATATTGTTTGCAATGTTTTGCATTGATTATTATTTCGGCTCCTACCAAGCTTGTGTTTTTTAAGCAGAAACCAATCCTTTTTTAATTTCGACAAAAAACGGAATTCGTATCCAAGACGGTGCTTGGACGACATAAACACGGCTCAGCAGCTGACAGCCTACGCGCTGGTTCCCGACCTTTGCTTTACTTTGCCACCTATTTTACGTGTTTTGGGATTACATCATACAGTACTGTATTTCAAGATGTCAGCTCCATCACGCAAGGGTGTCTCCAGCAGGAAGGGAGACTTCAATGAAATTGAAGAGCCTGAGCCTGCAGGAAAGGTCAAAAGGACAAAAACACTACTTTATGCGACTAAGGCTTTGCCGAGTGTAAGCAAAGAGATGCAGTTATAACAGCAATATGCCGAGATACATTATTTTTTGCCGACTTTCTGTTTACATGTTCACACAAGAGGTTGTGAGGGCATGATATACCGAGTGAAAACCAAGCGATGCAATCTAGGGGAGGCGGTAGCAGAGTGGTTAGCGTCACCGAGTGGCGTTCTCGAAAACCCGAGTTCGATCCCGAGTGAGACCCATAAATCCACTTGAAATCTTTCTGCACCGTCGAGTGGCCTAAGAACACCCACATGCCCTGTCCATTAACTCTACCTTCGACTGCGAGTGCATGGGAGGACACAGGGGGGCGGCATGAGCTTCTAATTACAGGTGTCACTATAAGAATCCTGCCTGCGCCACCACTGGCGAGGGCCAACCATCACAGCCCCCGAGTGAGCCTCCAGGGCCTACCATCCCACCCCTGGAGCTCACTGCCTACACGCGCTATAGGCATAGATGGGAAGGAAGAAGAAGAAGAAGAAGAAGAAGAAAAAAAAAAAAAAAAAAAAAAAAAAAAAAAAAAAAAAAAAAAAAAAAAAAAAAAAAAAGTCAAATTCCGTTATAAGGGTTTTACTGTACAGTCAAACCTCGATATAACGGACTAAAGGGGGGGAGGAGTGGTCCGTTAAAGCCGATTGTCCGTTACCTACCAGTCCATACAGGTGTTGAAAAGTGATGGGGCAAGGACGCACCCTTGCCTCACTCCTGTATTAACAGGAAAGAAGCTGGATACACCTCCCCCACACTTCACAGCACTCTCAGTCCCAGTTTAGGTTACCACAGTATATAATCCTGGCCTTGGAACAACTTTAGTGGCAGGCATCAATTTAGCCCTTGAGGCCCAGAACGCAATTTCCATTGTAATTTGGCTACCATTAGATGGTTTTTAGTGAATATAAGCATTATTTTAGAGATATAACCTGTTTAGTATCCTTGTCCACTAGTTCATTTGGTATATTCAGTCACTTTTCGTAATTTTATGGCTAACAACAGACAATTTTATATAGAAAAGGAAAGATCTGAGTGTGAAGGGGTTAAGTTTGCATCATCAGTGTTAAGTCTGTATAAACCCAATAATCAAATCAATGGTTTATGGCATTGCTTCTGAAACATTACATCCCTCATACTTACCATAGGATATCTTTCCTCCATAGTTGTTTGCCCCAATGTTTGTATCGACAGCATACATGGCATCCAGGACATTCTGAGAGAGGGTCTGCAGAGGCTGCTTCTTACTCCCCTCCAGGCCTAGTTTTAAGGGGTCAAGGTTTGGCAGATTTGACTGTTTGTAGTTCCGGGGGGAGTTAACTGTGAGAATAAATCATTTTAAATTAATAAATCAACAGTATTGTAGAATTTAGAAATATATGATGACATAACATACCATTTTCAACCAAAGCATATGCATGTTTTACTAACCTACAATGATTTCGGGAGAGGTCTTTGCTGCATTCTTGTTGAATTCCATAAGCATCACCTTCTTTTCCAAGTCAACAATACGTTGCCTCAGTCTTTTTCCCCCATCTTCTAGCTGCGCGATTTGTGATGATCTGTACAGGCGCTGCAAAGGTGAAAAATTCCTACTTCAAAATATTCCTCAAAATTTACACCCAAATATAAACCCAAGCTCTTCCTTACTATGGCTTGTAAAAACAAAAATTGGCAACTCATTAGCTGCTCACTCAGACTATGTAAGATTCTTTGACTATCTAACTCTCAGAGAGGAAAACATCTTCACTCATTTTCTTTTTGCTAAAATCTTTGTTCTTAAGGATTTCAATATTCATCATCAGTTTAGGTCATCCTTCATTGACGAACCTGTTAACACCTTGAGACCCAGAACGTAATTTCCATTGTAGTTTGGGTACCATTAGACGGTTTTTAGTTAATATAGGTAATATTTTATAGCTATGACCTTTTTAGTATCCTTGTCCACTAACTAATTTGGTATATTCAGTTACTTTTCGTGATTTTATGGCTAACAACAGACGATTTCATGTAGCAAAGGAAAGATCTGGGTGTGAAGGGGTTAAATGAACTTTCCTGCCCTAATCAAACAATCCATGTCACATATTTCAAACCTGGAGTTCCTGGAGTGTTTTCTTTGTCTCCTCCAAGGTGTCTTCCTCAGGTTCAGCAGATTTCTCAGCGCTGTCCACCTGCTTATGCTCGGGTACTTGAGGCATGTACCTGTCAGGAAGGATGTATCTTCAGAAAATCCTGATCATGATACATAATTCTATACCCCTTTCTATGATTATTTTAGGGTGAGAGTTGAGTGTCCAAAGGAATGTGAAATAAGTATTACACTATCGTGCACCATGACTATTACAAACTACAAAGATGTCATGTGCAATCATACAACAGTTTGCTCCTAAAGCCAACTCTTTCATACCCAGCATCTCGTGTATTTCTTTATTGGATGATGAGAGTTGACACCCAAGGTTTAATCCCAGGGACCCATTTCTTTGGTACTATGTCCCCTAATGTGCCTATATTAGGGTTTTTTTTTTCTGCTCTAGTACTTAAGTTAACTCTTTGTCTTGTTGTTGTTGCTTTTTTTTGCCTGTATGCCTCCGGGAGATAATAAAATAATAATAATAATTATTATTATTATTTGACTAAAAATGAGGACTGACATGTAATGATCCTTGATTACATCCATTCCACTGGGTCATAATGTAATCCAAGATGGACAAACAGAAAGACAGAAAGTGTTACACTGAGCTGCAGATCAAAAGTGTACACAAAGTAGTTACCGTAGATAACAGTCAAGTCGCCACCTGCAGTGATGTCGCCAATCGCCAAATATTACGAATTATAGCATCACTACTGATTTTTATGTGCCACTGAAGATGATACACAGTAGTTTATATCATGACTGTATAATCTACCCTGTTTCAGGGTTGTTTTATGCTTTGTATCTGCAAGTATAGACGGTTTACAATTTCGCTACGCATTTTTTTTTCGGGCGACGACGACAGTGGTACGACACTCAGTAAATAAACACTTGATGGCGACTCTGCTGTTGGTAGCCACTTTGTAGAAATATTAGTAATTTGTTCATTTATAGCCATACTATGACACAGATGAAGACACAAAATGACACAGACTCTCCAGATAGCCCCTTCTAACTGTCCTGAAACCATGGATGTAGAAATGTAAGTATTAACGTCACCACACGTCTGTAAACAGAAAAAAAAGTTGTCCTGGCGACTTTACTGTTATCTACGGTAGAAGGAAGTCAAATATCTTACCTGTACATACCAACACCTTTCTTCTTCGCAATTTCCTTCTCTAACTGGCGAATCTCTGCCCAGTACTTTTCTCTTCCCTCACCATTGTGCAGGTGATCTGGACCAGTGAACCGGCTCTCCATCTGTCGACAGTCTTCCATGAGTCATATATTATTCCATCTCAACACTCACAAAACCACTAAAACTTAATATGCCTTATGAAATCCCACTATTTATTCAAAAATCGTAATACTACAGTAAAACCTCTCGTATTCGGACCCTCATTATTCGGACTTTGACATTATTCGGACCTTCCTTCCCTTTTTTTTTTTTTTTGGGGGGGGGGGGGGGGGGGTCGAAATTTCCTAGCTATATACTGTCTCCCACCTAATTTTTTTTTTTTTTTTTTTTCCATATTCCCCCATATATAATCCCCCCATTATTCGGATCCTTGCATTACTCGGACCACTCCTTGGCCCAATTAGTCCGAATATGAGAGGTTTTACTGTACGCAGCAAAATGACCGTATGTAGTGTATGTATGGCAAAGGAGCTATACACTAGTTCTTGTTCTTGAGAATTGTATTTTTTTCATTAGTTGTTTATTTTGCATTTGGTGATACTTTTTTTGGCCCAATTATCCACCAAATGCAAGAGAGCAAGGCACTGTACTTATTGCCACTATCTTACAAGTGTTTTCTGGTAATGCTCGTCTAAAAGCTTTCGCATACAATATGAGCCAACTTATATCCATTTTTTTATGACTGCTCAATCATAAGAACATAAGAAAATAAGGAAGCTACAAGAGGCCGTGAGACCTACACGAGGTAGTTCCTGTTACTTAACACTACCTACATCCACCTTTCATTCCCATCCATGAAATTATCTAGCCTCCCTTTAAAGCTCTCTAATGACTCCGCACTAGCTACCCGTCTACTGAGTCCATTCCAATCATTTACCACCCTATTTGTGAACCAGTTTTTCCCTATTTCTTATTTAAATCTACGCTTTTCCAGCTCAATCCTTTCCCAATCAGAACCTAACCTAGGCAAAACTCAGTCAGTGTCTGTCTGAAAATATATCCTGTAACATTTTAATGTCATAAATCTACACACACACTTATTTGATGTTTTTTAAATGGTTTCCCTGGATAGCATTTGGGATGCAATGCTGAGATTCTCTGACTTCAAATACAGTACCTTCTTTTTCCTTAGTTGTTCTTCTAATTTTGCAATGACTGGACTTAAACCCTCTTTGTCAGATGAGAATTTAAGGTTTTGTGATGCATCTGGAGACACAATAGCTATTTCTTTGCTTGAAGCACTGCATGAAGAAACATCACTGCTGGAAGATACACTGATGTTTGCTGAGGAATTGGGACTGCTCTCCGCCTGCTATAAAAATAATGAACATTCAAAGCACAAAATACATGTTTATATTTTTCACACAAAAATAATAATAATTAATGATACAAAAAAATACCTGGTGTATGTACAGGGAGGTCCCGAAGATACGAGCAGTTAGGTTCCACCTGGCATACTCGTAAAGCGAAATCTCGTATAACGAAACACATAACTAATGGTAAAATATAGGTTTGGTTCCAGGACCCCATCAATTATATATATATATATATATATATATATATATATAATATATATATATAATATATATATATATAATATATATATATATATTATATATATATATATATATATATATATATATATATATAAAATAAAAAATAAAAAATAAAAAAAATAAAAAAATAAAAAAAAAAAAAAAAAAAAAAAAAAAAAAAGACATGTTTTTCAAGCTAAAATAAACTATAGCAAACACAACAAACACACAGCGTCTATATTACCCACACTGTACTACCTATTCTGTAGAAAAAGCATTCTGAAAGAGAAAATAGCACACAAAATAACATAACTGCACATTAATTAAACATAAAACATGCATAACAAGCAAAAATGGCGAAATGTAGGGGACGCCGCGTGACACAAGAGAAGGTAGTGTAGCGGTCCCAAGGTTGGGGCTGCACACCTGCTAATTACCCCTAAAGGTCAGGCCGCGCCATATGCTTAATTACCCTTCAGGTCATGCCTTGCTAGGGGTGACCTGTCAAGCCTTGCTAGGGGTGACCAGACTGCGGTCCCAAGGTTGGGGCTGCACACCTGCTAATTACCCCTAAATGTCAGGTGGCGCCATATGCTTAATTACCCTTCAGGTCAAGGCTTGCTAGGGGTGACCTCACTGGGGTCAACCAAATCCCCCTTTGTCCAGCCCGGGAGTGGTAGGGCAAGCATTTTGAACTTGATAATTTTACTCACCCCAGTTTGAATGTCGTATCATTGGATTTTCGATCTCGTATATTGAAAATAGACCCTAATTTACACATCTCGTATCATCGGATTCTCGTATACCGAATGCTCGTATAACGGGACCTCCCTGTACTATATATACATCTTTTCTTCACCACCTATGCATATCAAGATGAGAATTATAAAATCTGTATCATCACATCCCACTCCTAACAAGTGTTAGAATTAATAGATCTAAATGAAAAAAAAAAAAAGAATGCAGTGAAATGAGATGACATTCATGCATACAGAATGTCCTATTTTACCCTCCACCTATACATCCCCTACCACATTCACCTAATTATCAATCCATGAATGGGAAATTGAGGTACAGTAGAAGCACACTTTAACAAAACTCAATATACAGTAAAGCTCAATATAGGGGAAAAACTAAAATTCCGTTATTACAATTTTCAATGCTAGATAGCGGAAAATTCCGCTAAATATAGTAATATTTAGTGTGGTTTCGGTAACGACCGCCGACCCATGCGTTTGGGTAAGTTTGTGGGGCCATACAGACCACTGCAGAAACAGGATTCACCGGAAATGCTCCCGATTTTAAGGGGAAATTACGTTATATCGAGCTGTCAGGAGCCGACAACGGTAGTTCAATTTTGCGTAAAATTTGATTTACCGGAATTGGCCTTGGCTGAATCATTCCATTATATCAATCTTCTACTGTACAGGTATTACTGTATTTTACGGCTTATAAGACGTTGCATCTTGGAAGACGCACCTTTATTTTGGAAAGAAATTTCTAAGAAAAAAAATTCTCTTCTACCAGCAGGTGATAGTAAAATCTACAGATTTTCTTGGTAGGCGGTGGTCCAAAGTGTCTTTCTGCTGCTCTATTCCCATGTTCTTTGGCGTATCGTACAACTCTAGCTTGTATGCCATAGTATAAGTAAATCGTTTTGATGAATTCGCCATGGGTGATAGTTTCCAGGACTGAAAAGAGCTTGTGATACATGTGACAGCCTGGTGGTATATCACTATCAGATGATACCTGGCACTGTTGGCGCCAATCTGCCGAGGCAGAATGACTTCTGCCAATACCTAGGTAAACATCACAGCGTGAGGACAGATTAGTTGATTTGGATGTCTTATGGTATTTGAAATACTTGTAACAGGTAAGTACTGAGGTTACATCATATAAGAGGCTGAATTGAATAGCTACCTAAGCTAACCTCCTACAACATTCGTCTTGGAAGATGCATGAATATTTTTCAGGGTATTTTCTTAGGGGAAAAAGTGCGTCTTATAAGCCATAAAATACGGTATATCATATTGTATTATATTAAGATGGACAGAATAAGGATAAGAAAAGTAGAAGGTACTGAAGAGCACGGAAGGGAAGGAGGCATGCAGTGTTCAGAGCAGGAGGCATGAAAATAATGATAGAGGATAGCAAAAGAAGCAACATTGTGGCGGTTTTTGAGATTGAAGTCAGTTAGAAGGGAGTTGATGAGGTGATAAGTTATTGACTCCACCCTATTTAGGAGAGCTGTATGGGTGGATCTACTCCAAATATGAGAGGCACTCCATACATGGGGGGGATAAGACCATAGAACAGTGTAAGCATTTGTGAGGGAGAAATTAATTGACGCAGACGCCACAGGACACCTAACTTCACAAAATTCTGCTGTGCGTTGATGAGGGATGTTTACAATATGAGCATCTAATGAGAAAGAGAAGACTGAGAGTGTGAACAATATAAAAGGCAGGATTTAAGTGCATGTTAGGAGCGGAGAGAGCCGAGAGCAACATCACTTTAACCAGACGTTTACTTTGACCACAAGATACAATGCTGTTCTTATATGGTTCTTGGTCAAAAGTAAAAAAAAGTAAAAAGGTAAAAGTAAAGGGTAAAAAAAAGGCAGAATCACACGAATATTTCCGAAAAAAATCAAAATACGTGTTTGAAATAATTATCATGCGTAGTTGAACACTTGAGCAAGCTTGTGACAAAGTAATATAAAAAACCCAGAATAAATGAAAGAGTTATGACTGATTTTCGAGCTATGGATATAAAAATGAGCTAGGATCATTTCAGCATTAGCATACTTTAGACATAAAAAAAATCATGACAATCCACTGATAATTAAGAAATGGTGTGACGCTCCCCTTAAATCATTATACAGCTGTTGTCTTTGGGGAGTCTCAATGCTTACCACACTCTCCATACTCATGATGGATAACGCTGCCTCCAGTTCCTGTATCTGGTTCCTGATTCTTGCTCCTCCATCTGAAAGAGCTCTGGCGTCCACTCGAGGTAACAGCCGCTAGGGTAAGAATAATTTTTTATACAAAACATACAAGCAAAATTGACACAAAAAATTATTCTACAGTTGAAGTGCAGAATAAAATCTTGAAAATGTATAATCATATTGACATCCTTTACATTTTCTCGTCATGCAGTGAAGTACGACAACCAAAATCTTGATAGAGTGTACACCTATACCTCTTTTAACGCAACCTTGCTTTAGATATTTCAGTTATGAAGAAAGAAAAAAAAAAGACCAGAATTCATTTCACGCACAAAAAATTCAAAATTACATACAAAATTATTCATAAATTTTAAGAAATCAACACCAAAATCAATAGGAACATAGGATTCGTTTAACGCAATTTTTGCTTGACACACAATTTTCCTGGAACGTAACTCGTGCGTTAAGCAGGTATAGGTGCAAAACACAAAAAATGTACAAACTTTTTTCTCCTTAAGTTTTTGCTCAATTTCTGCCGTAGTCATGTCAGCCAGATTGAAGGATGGAAGACTCCGCCCACTGGTGTTGCCCAAGGACGACCCAGACACCTCCAGGAAGCTTGACGACTGGTTCCTCAGAGAGTGACTAGACACCTCTGCTCTTTGTGATGGGTGGGTTGTACTTTTTTTAATCTTGTATTTACCACCATATTTTTGTTGGTTAGTCAGAACCTTGACACTATCTGTAGAAATATTCTCCGCCCCAATCTTTCCCTTGCCATCATGAGTGGTACCTATGAGGTCTGGTAGGTCAAAGCCCTCTTCATCAGTGCTTGGAGAGAATAAGGCTGCCTGGCCCCTTCTCTCTCTGACTGGTGAATCATTCTCGCTTTCGCTGTCACTGGTACCAATAGCCTTCTTGCTTCTTCTGGGTATGGCTAAAACATCATCATCGCTCTCATCACTCTCGCTGTCAGACGGCACCACTTTCTGTAGTGGCAGCTTTTTCTTTGTTTTCTGTGAGGTCCGGTACCTTCTCCAATCTGAGTAGCTATCCTGATGGCCTTGATGCACATAAGGACTTGAATCTGAATCTATAGCTACAATATTTCTTGGATTAATGTGAACAGAAGATGACTTGGGACTGTTTAGATGATCATCTGTCATTATAATTTGACTGGTATCATTGTTCCACACCCCACCCGTAGCCTGGGATTCATAAGTTGGCGTGCTGGACACCACTTTCCCATCTTCATTCCTGCCCATGCCAGTCGGGTGTGGGTAATGGGACGCCAAACTGGGAGTGAGATGAGACTTTGGTTTTACAGTGGGATATTCAACGGGGAGTGTGGCATTATCATCATCTGACTCACTAATTACAGAATCAGACGAGTCAATGATAAGTTTCCTTTGCTGCGAGTCCAAGGCTCTACCATTAATGTCCACTTTTCTGGGATTATCCTCTTCTTCCGAGTCCAGTAGAGTAACGTATGTTTCTTTGTTACTGGAAGATAAAAAATCTATATTCAACGTGAGTATTTCTAATCAAAAGGGAAACCTTCCTCCTCTGAATGATAAAAACAAACTATTGGCACTTTAACCCCTTGAGACCCAGAACGCAATTTCCATTGTAATTTGGCTACGATAAGACAATTTTTAGTGACTATAAGGAATGTTTTATAGATATGACCTGTTTAGTATCCTTATCCACTAGCTAATTTGGTTTATTTAGTTACTTTTCTTAATTTTATGGCTCGTCAACTGACAATTTTTTATAGCAAAGGAAAGATCTGGGCGTGAAGGGGTTAAGCACACAACCAACACACATACCTGTGATGAGGGGGTTGTCGCAGGTGACCCCTGTGGGACTTTGGGGTGTCTGCCACATCATAGGCATAGGGGCTGCCTTGAATAACATCTGGGGAGCTCTCAACCCCACTCAAGCTGCTGTCTACTGAAGATTGCATTCCTTCACTGAAAAATCAATCATATCAAATGCAGTTTCTTCAAAATGTGTAGCTATTCACAAAATTCTGAGCAGCTTTTTAAGTTCCAATATCCTCTGATGCATTATGAAAAACATAAAGTTACCATGGAAATGTGACACATGGATAGCTGACATGAGTATGATCAAGTTTTTCTGACTCCACTATAACCTTATGAAAACCATTCATCAGAATTCATTCATTCATTCAAGTGGCAGGACAGCTACAACAAAGGCAACTCACAGGAACATTCTCGTGGAGGAGCAGCCTTGAACACTATCATCTCGGAATTATTACCTCACAAGCATTGACTGATATGTTGCTGAATACTGTTACAACCTATTCTGATGCAGCGGAACTCAACAACCATTCTATGGAGCTCACATATGAAGCTTCTTTTTAGTTGTAACATTCCTAAATGATCATGATTTTGAAACTTTGATTTATATATTTGTATATAGAATAATTGTAATATATATATATATATATATATATATATATATATATATATATATATATATATATATATATATATATATATATATATATATATATATATATATATATATATTGTAATTGAAAAATTTTTAATTGGTACGGAGCCTTTTGCCAAGAGACTTTAACCATGGTTTTACATCCCACCTCGGTGACACCAGAGTTTTTCCATGATAATTTTTGTACTGTAACCACTGGAAACCCAACCTAACCTAACTGACCCTAACCTAACCGAAGAATACTTAGCCAACTATGACATATTTAATACTCTTCCTAACTTAGAAATCAATATCTCTTAATATCTCAGGAACGAGTGATTTCCGAGGGAAAAGCAATACTTTTACAATACAAAATTCTTTGATGTGCAGATGGCACCTCATATAACACATAGGTGTCCTTCATAGTGAGTGGCGTTTATTCCGATAGGCATGAGTTCTAGGTACCTAGAACAAGGTGTTTGAAATTCTAGCCATAAAAAAAACTGACTCCCCTGAAACTCCAAAGAGCCATTACGGCCACTGGGTTCACGGCGTTCAAGGATAGGGGTGAGTATCTTTAGTCCAGGCCTTGCTTACGTACATGGGAAGGTTTACGGTCTTTTCGCCCACAAATCATTTCACGCAAATCTAGAGTTTATTCGCCCACATGAAAGAGTCTGTTCACCCACACTAAAATTGGTTCGCCCACAAGTATTAGCTATTCATTACACAAATCATGTATGTAGTAGTAACTATATCAAAACCTAATAAAAACATAAGAACAAATTAAAACTTAAGAACTAATTATATAATTATCTTTCCAAAAACCTAACCTACCTAAACTTTAGCTCACTTAAGCTTAACCTAACCTAATTTTAACCTCTTAATATTACAACTGTAATCTAATGTGGGCGAAATGCCGGTAAATTTCCAGATGAACACCGAACTCCCTTTGGTGGACGAAACAATTTTTTTCTGGTAAGTTTTTAATTCATCTGCTAACCATTTCCTTCTCAAATCACTTTTTTTATATCTTTTGTTTCTTATCATTTTATGATTTGCAACAGGGTTGTTTGATTTAAATCAAGTTGATTTTAATCATTGATTTAAATCATGATTTAAATCAAATTATTAAATTTTTTTAATCACTGATTTAAATCATAACCTTATCATTATTTGAAAACGAGTGGAAAGGAAAATTAAGCAAATGGGCTTTATGAACACCAATTTTATCATTGTAGTATAATTATATCATAATGAGACTAAATGAGTGGTGCGGGGAATCCACTGTGGCACTTTTAGATAGCAAATTGCCATGTGGCTGTTTTCACAGCAGAAATATTGTTTTCTCAATTATATTATATATATATATATATATATATATATATATATATATATATATATATATATATATTAATATATATATATATATATATATTTTTTTGTTTTTGTACTGTACAAAAAGCCACACTACTATAACCAAAAGTTGAATGTGCATGTTACTTTTGTTTATAAAAAGCCAAAGTGATATTAACCAAAGTTTAATATCCATTATGATTGATTATCAAACAAAAAATATTATTCTCTTGCTTAACCGCCGAAGTAATTATTACTACAACAAAAATCCCTTTGAATCCGATTGACTTCCTATTGGAAGTCAAGTAGCAGGGCTGACTATGAAAAATTAGGCCGAACAGTATGATATAGCAAAATCCAGTCGGACTAAACACCGCAAACCACCAGCAAACCACTGAAACTCCCTCACATTGCATGCAAATCAATAGCAAAACATTAATATCTTTCAGCAAACTAACCACAAACTTCCAAAAACTACCACAAACCACCAAAAACTACCACAAATCACCCACAAGGTTAGGTTAGGTTTGTGGTAGTTTTTGGTGGTTTGTGGTAGTTTTTGGAGGTTTGTGGTTAGTTTGCTGAAAGATATTAATGTTTTGCTATTGATTTGCATGCAATGTGAGGGAGTTTCAGTGGTTTGTGGGTTGTTTGCTGGTGGTTTGCTGGTGGTTTGCTGGTGGTTTGCGGTAGTTTGCGGTGTTTAGTCTGACCCGCAAAATCAGGCAATATTTTGTGTAGCTGACTCTCATCACAGACAGAAGGATGACCTTTCATATGCCAGCTAGGAGGTGGTCAAATTAATAATAATTTGGTGTGTCTTTGGGGGGGGGGGGTAAAGCTTGCAGGACGGTAAAGACCGCCCACTCGATCCCCCAGCCAATAGGAACCACGAATGGGACAGGACCAGTCTGGATGTGTTTTCGCGAGCATCAGTGCAGCCTGGACCAGGCTAGACCAGTCTAGACAGGCCTGGCAAACGTCGTAAAAATGAGCTTATAGACCTAGGCCTATTGATGTGAATAACGTTCATCACAGAAATAGAAAATATGTAAATTCATCTGTATTTCATGTTTTTTTGCATTTTTTATTCACTTATTCTATCTCTTTTTAGTTATAAATATGCTAAATAATATCCTGTAGTAGTTAGATTTCATGTAGAACATCAAATTAATAAAAAATTAAAATTCGATTTAAATCAAATAAATCCGATATAAATCAAATAAATCCGATTTAAATCAAATAAATCGGATTTTTTTTTTTTATCTAAAAAATCAACAACCCTGATTTGCAACAAAAATGACAAAAAAAAAATTGAACCTATACCAAACCTAACCTTTACCTAAATAAAAAATAATTGCGACAGACACGGTTAGAAGAATAATTCAAACACACTAAAACTCACCAGAAAAAAATTGTTTCGTCCACCAAAGTGAATTCGGTGTTCATCTGGAATAATACCGAAATGCCTCTAGCGTGTGGGCGAATTAACCTTTTGGTGTGGGCGAAATGACATGTGGGCGAAATGACCGGATACCCAAGGGAGGCTTCAATGTGCTTGCTAATCAGTCTATTGGGAAGAGCTGCAAGACATGAAAACACACACACACACACACACTAAAAGAAATTCAATTACAGATAAAACTACACAAGCTGGCACACGAGTGAAAGTTGTGGCTCACGCTACCTACATAAACATCAAAACTATCAGTACTACATAAACATCAATACCCTGAGTGTCAATACCTTCCTCCCGCCGGGCTGGGACGCGTTATGCACTTCCTGCCTCTCTAAAGGTGGGAATGAAGACTTGTACAGACTTGCTGAACTGAATTTACGGTTTTGTTTTGATCCGCCGGAGTGTGGCCAATCAGCGTGGTCCTCGCTCCGCCAATCACCGCCCGTGTTATGCGAAATCCCTGAGTTGCGAGATCCCTGTTCAGTTGGCCTTCTGCTTATGTACGGCGGCGCTTCAACACAGCAGCAGTGACCGTAAGCTAGGTTAGGGAAAGGTCAGGCTAGGTTAGTTATACAGAAAAAAAGGTAAAAGGTCAGATATAGAGAAATAGAGGTATATGCTTATTTGCCTGCCCTTTACCTATCCTAACGGTCCCTGCTGACCGTTAGGTTAAGTAAAGGTCAGTTCAGGTTAGTATACAGCAACAGGTAAAAGCTTATTAACCTAACCTAACTTGATCTTTACCTAATGTAACGGTCACTGCCGCTGTGTTGACGCGGCGCCGCGCATGCGCAAAAGGCCAACTGAAAAGGGATCTCGCAACTCAGGGATCTCGCATAACACCCGTCCTGACACTCTACACACTGTGCCACTTTGTAAAGGACTCCCACAAAAGTATGAATGAAAATGACTTCTGTGGGAACCTTTGTGGGCGGAACATAAGAAGAACATAAGAAAATAAGAAAGCTACAAGAGGCCGTGAGACCTACACGAGGTAGTTCCTGTCACTTAACACTACCTACATCCACCTTTCATCCCCATCCATGAATGTATCTAGCCTCCCTTTAAAGCTCCCTATATGCCTCCGCACTAACATATATTATATATATATATGTATATTCGAGAGAGAGAGAGAGAGAGAGGACAGGCCCGGCCCAGCACCTTCGAGTACATGAAGGCGGCAAGGAGGCCGTTGTCCCAGGGGGACGTGAGGCGAATTTTGGTGAAGAAGCCGTAAGAAGCCGGCTTCTTGCAGCTTGCGTTTTCTGTTATGGCGGGGCACTTTTAAGAAGCCGGCTTCTTACGGATTGGCCCAGCTGGTCAAGCCGTAAGAAGCCATAAGAAGCGAGAGCCAGGGCTCGCTTACCACGGCTTCTTCCCGCTTGTTGCCGTGACGTCAGAGATAACAACAAATATGGCGGAGAGGGCAGAGATTCTGACAGTGAGTATCGGCGTAGAAATACTGTAATTACAGATAACAGGACACAAGTAAACACATAGATGTACATTCAGAAGCATGGACATACCTTAAGACCACGAACAAGAATATACAAGGTTAATGACACGACAGGACAACTTTAAAACTGGTGAAAGAATGATCATGTCTTATCAGGCTGACGATAGGGCCTAGCTGCGACGTAGTAGTTTTTGCTGAATTTCACTGATAATATGGCAGAAATTAGCCTGATTTGTACATTTAGTAGCACGGGCTTAACTTTCGGACCACACTAATAGAGCTAAAATGGAATGACATGGTGATAGGAGAGCGTCGTCTGGTGAAATCACTTTCTCGAGTCTTTTAACATTAACACAAGACGTTGTTTTTCTAATTTTACTAATTATGCAATCAAAACCAGACCGGAAACGTTTTCGCTGATTCCTTATGCTCCAATTTTGGTTCTTAGAGATCTCTCACACTTGTTGAGAACGTGAAAATGTTGGAACTCTCGCCGACGGAGACGAGAGTACCATAAACCTTCACCATCATCCGAATTCCACCACAAAACATTGCAAGATATCTAAGTATGCATTACATTACTGTTGACGGACATGAACAATATTAATGTGTAGGTAGAGGTGCTGATAGGTATTGTGGAAATGACTAGCATTGCGTTGAGGGAAAATCTTAAGAACAAGGGCTCCACGGTAAGCTGACCCAAATGTTGGCTCTATGTGTTATACTTACTGTCCTTAACACATCTGTTTAGATTTTAATGAGTGCCGATCCTTACTTTGCCTACATGGCCGATATTAAATTTCAGGTTCTTGAGAAAAACTAAGTCCAGTAGGGTTAGGTCAGGTCAGGTTAGGTTAGGTTAGTGCACAGCTCGATGGGCTCGAGGGGGGATGCTAGGTTAGGTCTGTAGAGTTTTGTCATCTTTAGAATAAAGGCTCAACCTCCTATCTTCTTCTTCTTCTTATAGACAACAAGCTTGGGGACATGGTGGAAACCGGGGTTTTTGGGTGGGGGAGCACACATATAAGGGAAATATGGCCCCGATAAAGTCTATGAACTAGGGAAATTTCCCTAGTTTATGGATTTTTTTGTGGGGGTCATATTTCCCTTATGTGTGTGCTCCCCCACCCAAAAACCCCGGTTTCCACCATGTCCCCAAGCTTGTTGGCTATAAGAAGAAGAAGATAGAGGGTGGAGCCCTTGTTCTTAAGATTTACCATATATATATGGTGTATTTCTGTATATTTTGGTTAAATTAGTATGTTTATGAAAGAAGGATTAATGGCTATTTTTTGGTGTACCTGATTTTTATGTTGACATATAATTAATGGTGTAAATGATGTACTCTCACTTTGACGAACAAATTGGGGGAAGGATGCGAGGTTATAATTATCCGAGTGATCCGAACTTTTCGCATATAACAAATTGTGGTCGTTATATGAGGTGAAAGTTCCCTATTTCCGACTAATTCCGTGTATCGTGAACTTTGTCCGTTACATCTGACGAAAGTTCGTACACTTACATACATGCAGCCATCACAAATACTACACGAATACAGGGCAATTAAAAACAATCAGAACCGCACAACGCATATACTGAACTTATTCGGTAAAAGCACGCATATACCGGACTGGCAGAAAAAGTGTTGAAGCCGATATTTGTTATATAAAGGTCCGTAAAAGCGAGGGTTGTGTGTATACACTAAACTTTGAAAAAGTACTACAGGAGCATCAGTGTATATACCTAATACGTTCGGTTTGGTGACATTAAGTAGGATTAGGTTATGGGTCAAGAGTTTCTGCATATAGGAAATACAAAATTATGAAACTAGTTATGAGAAATTGTATTTGTTGAATATGAATGTTAATCGTATTTACTGGCTACTTTGGTTGCAATTATCTGACCAATCAGTATTACACTGGCCCTTTGTGCATTAAAATCTGAGGTTTAAATAAATTTTTTATTTTAGTGTATAGTTGGATTATTTGCTTCTGTTATTAATTTTTACTTGTCCTTATAAAACTTCTATAAAGGTACACATCAACAACATACTTTTTATATTATTTGCATTTCCTTGTATATTTACCCTGTTTATCTATAAAGGTGGCAAATATCGGTAAAATTTAGGATGAAACTATGAACATGACTATTGTCATGTATGAACAAACACTCATAATGCTGTCTGTCTCTATTTCCTTTCATGGCAAGGGTTTAATCTGCAATAGTAACACAGTCTATGTTTCAGGTATGTATGTGCCGGTTGCATGAAGTGTTATCCGACCGAAGATGAAGGAGAAGACTCTGAGAGAAAGAGTGAGAGGGGGAGTAAATAAATAAATAAATATCTTATTTCCATGGAACATGGTTTTACTATCAAACTTACATCACAGATGTTCTATGCAATATATACTAAAAATGAAACTTCTGAAAGTCACGCAAATAAAAAAAAATACATAAAAAGAAAGTCAAACGAAACATTAAAAGGAAATTAATTATAACATTAAACAATAAGAACTAAAAGTCACTTCAAATATCTTTAAAATACTACTAACATATGCAACTGCTATTTGATATGGGGAAACAAATTATAGTTCACTTAGGGTCAATTAAAAGTAAATTTATAAGTCAAGACTTAAAAGTATAGACCTCCATAATTAATGATGCATGAAGGCAAATTGTTCCATAGTTAAGGCCTTTGTACAGTGATGGGTCTGGCACCAGTCTGTTCTGGCTCTTGGCACATAAAGGTCTTTTAGCTGCCTTGTTGTACTGGCTGTATTTTCCCTGACAATGGAAAACTAGATACCACTCCGGATACAACCCATTGACAGCCTTATAAACAGCGAAACATTTTTCATAAATATATCTGTCTTTAATTGTTAACCACTTTAACTCTTTTATGATAGGAGTAACGTGATCCTTCTTTCTAGCTCCTCCAATAGCTAGTTTAGCTGCAATATTTTGCAGTTTTAAAACACTAAAAAGTAAAGTGAGAAAAGTATTTGTTGAGTCCCATATACCCATACAGTAATTCATTAAGCTGAGAGAGAGAGAGAGAGATTAATTTAATGCCAAAAATTAGCCAAGAATGAAAAACAGCCCCCCTATCTTCCAAGCAAATTATAAATCAGCCCAACCCCCAAAGCGGAAAATCCCGAGCACTGGCGGGCAGATGATGGCCAGTTAATGAATCCCTCATTATACCTGCCCCTTGCCATCAGGTGCAACAGTTAATAAAAAAATAAGTCACTAATGTGGAACTCGACCCAGCCAGCCCCATATGATGTCCGTAGGTGCCCGCCTCTTTACCTTGCCCTATTAATAGTCCTTGGTTTATTGAGAAAAAAACATTAATGTGAAGGATATGTGTTGTGATCCATTCACAATATCGTCAGTCAGTTATCGTAACTTATTAATGGCTTTCATTCGACGGTACACTTTCGTCAGTGTGGTTGTTTTGTTTACAGTTATCAGCTGTTATCGCCGAGCGGGCGAGCCTCGAACACTCCTGTCAGCCGTTCTGGCGAGGCACGAAAACGAGAGAGAAGCCGCAAGAAGCCGTAAGAAGCCGGCTTCTTACGGCTTCTCTCACCAAAATTCGCCTGTGGACGAGGAACTGGAGAAGAACTTGCACTCCCAGCTGACCCAGCTGGACCCAGCTGGACGTCCAGGATAACGTGCCTCTGTCACCTGACATGTTTCCCATGGAGCACAGGCAGATATCTGGGTGGACCTGTTCATGGGTACAACACTCCAGTGCCCTCCTCAGCGGCGGTAGAGCGGCTGTTCAGCATGGGCTCAGACGTCATGAGGCCGAAGCGATCGAGTCTGACGGCCAAGAACTTGGAGAAGCTGGTGTTCCTCAAGGGTAACATGAACCTGCTCAAGGGTCGGTGGGAGCTGCAGGGAGGACAGTGACGAGGAGGACTAATATTAGTATTGTGTATTTTCATTTTTCAACTATTTTAAAAGTATTATCTTATTTTTTATATAAACTTGTGTTCAATAAATGCTTCAAATACTGTAAACATTCAATCTTTTAATCATTTATACACTTTATATTAATGGACCCGTTTACTCACACCTAAAACACGGAATTTTGTGAAGCTTTGGATGAAATATAAGCTACTTATCACTGTACTCATATTCATTTTGCTTAAAAATGCACCATGAATGAGATATATGCAGTTTTTTGGGCCAAAATATGACGTGGCCGCGGAACGCGCTGTGATTGGTTGTGACGTAGTCAGCGCAGAAACATCCCTTCCGCTTCCTTCTCTACCCCGCTTCCTCGCCTATATAGCTGGACAAAGAGAACACACTGTTTGTTATGTGCCAATCTTCTAAAACACCACGATAAAACACCAGAGAGTGTTCATATCTGTGTCCAAAGACAAGAAAAAGTAAACAGTGGTGGATGTCTACTATAGGCGTGATTCCCCTGAGGGAACACACATGTTACTCGTGTGTGTGTGTGTGTGTGTGTGTGTGACACTGCGTGTGTGTAGTATACATAGTACTACGTACGGATTGGTGATTGATGTTTGTCTGTGTATGCAGTGATGAAGTAACAAACGCCTACACACACACACACACACATACACAACACACGCAGCGTTGTGTTATTGTGACTGCTGTGGGCACGGGAAGCATCCAAAAGAACATAATAACATAAGAAAATAAGGAAGCTACAAGAGGCCGTGAGACCTACACGAGGTAGTTCCTGTAGTGATTGTGAATTTCCCCTTCATCTAGGGCCCTAGGCGATTCATTATGTACTCTTGACGAACTCATAGAAAAACAGGTATAGAGTGAGAGCGCCTTCCACCCACCCACACACACACACACATCTGATCAAGAGCACACTGCGCCTTCCACACACACACATATGTATATACTAGCCGCAAAGCCGCCCTCCGGGCGGACTTTTTGGCTAGCTCCTGCGGAGGGCTATTGGTGGGCTTCGGCCCACCAATAGCCCTCCGTGGGCCAAACACAGACTTCTCTAGATAGCCCCAGACTTCACAGAACACAGACTCTCCAGATAGCCCCTTCTAACTTTCATGAAATCATGGATGTAGAAATGTATATTAACGCCAACCCATTCACATCACCCCCAATCCATTCACTCACCCATTACCCATCACCCCCCACCCATTCACTCACCCATTACCCATCACCCTCCACCCATTCACTCACCCATTACCCATCACCCCCCACCCATTCACTCACCCATTACCCATCACCCCCCACCCATTCACTCACCATTACCCTACACCCCCCACCCATTCACTCACCCATAACCATCACCACACACGCATTCACTCCCCCATTACCCATCACCCCCCACCTATTCCCTCACCCATCACCATCACCCCCAACCCATCACCCATCACCCCCAACCCATCACCCCCACCCATTCACTCACCCATCACCCCACCCCCATTACCCATCACCCCACCCATTCACTCACCCATTACCCATCCCCCTACATCAAGGTTTCCTCAATTAGAGAGAACTGCAACTCCAAAATGCCAGTGGTCGCTGGCAGTTTTAAATCACAATTTGGTGAAAATTTGGGTTTCAACTTGAAAGAAAAATATGGGCTATTCCACTGCACTTAAAACACACAAGTATAATATTAAGAACGATTTTCTTCTATATGTATATTGTATAGAAGCCTGATTCTGTAAAACATTGTATATAACCAAATAACCAAGTAGGTTATAGTTGAGGAGGCGAGGTAAATGTACTCTATGATATTATATAGTCAATAACGAATGTTTAGAAGTTATCTATATCTAGGCAGTCATATTTTCCTGTTATTATTGTGTATCAATCAGATAGAAAGCCTGGAAATGCAATGAGTCGACGCGTGAAGTGGCAATGTTTTGATTCAATCTCCCCGCCACAATCTCCCCGCCCACCACTCCCCGCCGCGGCGTGTCGCCTCCACAATTATAACCTACATTGTCGCAGCAACAAGCCGATTTCGGCATTCTTTATTCTTCGTTTTTCCAAGGCATTGCTTATTGTATTTTGACAAGCGTTTGCCAGACGCAGCAGTACTGTCTTAGAAAACAGTGTGAACATCGCCCAAATTTTACATGCCACAATATACATGTAAAAAATATATTAAGCTTTGCTACTCGAGGCGAGTAATTTGCATTAAATTGCTATTATAGAACGTTTCATCGTAATGCATGTCATCCATATAATTAGTAGAACAACAGAAGAACTATATTTTTTGGTATTCAGAGGCGGTGCATCAATGTTTATCGCGAAATTAATTTATGAAAAATATTAGTCGCCGAGCCAAAACACAGTAGACCAACCTTTGAGTTAAAACTGCCAGCGACCACTGGCATTTCTCGAGTTGCAGTTCTCTCTAATTCTCGCAACCCACTTTTTTTCACAATTCTCGCCAATAGGCTGCTAAAAAAAAAAAAAAAATTAAGTGATCGGATCATCTTATAAGTGGGCTTAAAACCTTCCCCTGGTCGACCCGATTCCAAAACTGTGCCATATGAGGGGATTCCGCCACAGGGGGCGGCACCCAGAGCGGACAGACAGACACACACACACACACACACACTTTCGCTTATATTATTATAGATATATATGTGTGTGTGTGTGTGTATTTACCTAGTTGTATTTACCTAGTTGTAACATACAGGAAAAGAGCTATGCTCGTATTGTCCCGTCTCCTAATAAAAAATTAATCTACTATTATCCAGCTTGCCTTTGAAGTCCTTCTTGCATTGTGTGTGTGTGTGCGTGCGTGGAAGGCGCAGTGTGCTCTTGAAGGATGTGTATGTGTGTGTTGGTGGAAGGCGCTCTCATTCTACCTATTCTTCTATGAATTCGTCTATGATGTGTATGTATGTGTATTGGTGGAAGTGTGTTGCCAGAAACTCCTATGGGGAGTTTATAACTGGTCAATGTTACTTGAATGATATTAATTGATTATGATTTTTCATTTGATTACAACTTGAATGGAGGATTTAACTTAGTCTTATGACTTCACTATGTGATTATACTTATAGTATGAACACTTCTCACTGCGGAGAGTACTGAAATGGGGGATGTATTTAAGGGGAAGGGGTAGGGGTTTAGGTTAAGGGAACAGGGTATGAGTTAAGGGGGTGCTGCCACCAGCTCAGGCGAGTAGTTCTCTGGGTTACTCCCTGGGCGCGTTTGAATAATATTAAGATTAGATTTATCTTGGTAGTCGTGATTGGTACGTGGAACTATACCAAGTAAGGCTGACTCTTTTGGAAGTGTGGGGAATTACTGTCCTAACACAGAATAATCACCTGGGGTTTTTATAATAAACACAAGAAGTATATTTTAAAACATCATCCTTTTTATTCATGCTGAAATAGTATGTCTCTTGCTTGAGATCACAGACAACATATAAGGGTTAATCCAACACCAGAAAAACTCTAATCGGATGTAAGAAAAACCCTTTCAACCGTACGGGAAACTCTCCCTGTGAAATGAAGCTAAGCTCTGGTTTAGCATAAAAACCCTT